>JAZGTJ010006141.1:0-14631 GCA_036877575.1 Botia almorhae | reverse complement strand
GACTTTTGGCCATAGTCAAAGGTCTGGCAACCCATGGCAAAGTAAAATATTGAGCAAGTTTATAAATAAACTATAGTGTCTGTAGTGTACTAACCAACTGCAAAGAATCAGACACTTAGCAGTGGATATTTCAAGTCTGCTGTTGTGTGAAGATGGAAAATAAATGATACAGTCCATACACAGCAGTTCTGTTAGTACAGAGAGGTGTGAATGTGGAGCTGCAGCACAGAGCAGAACTGGACAATTAATCAGACAGCTGGTGCTCAGGTTAATAGCTCCCGCAGATTCAAACGGAACGACTCAGAGAAAACAAATGACCCAAAAACACACATGCAGACACACTGAGGCATGAAAGAAAGGGAAAAGACGCCAACCAAATCCCATTTTGTCCTCCAGCCTAGAGGTGTACATCAATGATAGTAAAAGGTCAAATGAGACAAAGGTGTAAGCTTGCTCTTGTTTGCTGTAGATGACTTGAGTGGTCGGAGACCATTTACTATCTAGATTTCAGCTTTACAGACTTTAAACGTTCTTCAAGTTTTTTAATTTTGTAATAAGGTAGTTTACATTGGTGTTGTGTGTCATAACTGCTCAAATAAAAACCCAAGCTAAAAAGAATAGTCAGTCCATATAATCGTAACTTCTATGTTTAGTCTGCCAACACCCTGCCACTCCTAAACATTCCAGACCTAAAATGGCCAAAGCCCATATACCTGCTAGAGGGCAAAATACTGTGTTAGTTAGTTATTAGTGTTTCTGGTGTGGTGTGCTTGGTGGGGATTTGCATGGTCCACGACTGTTTTAAAAGTTTTGCTACACTGATGGAGTTTCAGTGGTCTTTATAGCGCACAGTGGTCTGTAGTCTGACATTAGTTTGCTGAAGTTTTACTCACTGGTGACCCCAAGAGGTAGTTTAGAGAATCAAAACAATTACTATTAGGATATATGGAACAAATACAAAGGATACAAAAGAGAAATAAATCATTTTAATTAAATAATTATATTTTAATTATAATTCATTCAAATGAAAACAGAAGAAAATGTGAGTTGTGTTTGTTTATGCAAAACTCACTACCACAATGCTTGGATGGTTGCCAGGGTGTTTTGTGGTTGGTAAGGTTTTTTATAAACTTTCTAAATGGTGTGCTGCTGTGAGGTTGCTAGGGTGTTTTTGATGGTTTCTAGCATGTTGTTAGATTTTCTGGGTGGTTGCTTAGTGGTCAATGACAAAAATGCCCACCCTGAATCTGCTTAGAAAAATAATATCACACCTTTTTCATAAAGCTGCACTACTACTTATGATTATTAAGTAACCTAATGATCAATACTAATGAATGTGGAGAAGCAGAATCAGAAACCAAGTAAAGTATGTACAAAATATATAAGACAAAGCATACAGAATTTACAAAAAGTATTTTTTTTTTGCAATCTAAAAATTGCTCTGGTTTCTGTATTTTAAATAACACAAACATAAAAGTTGGGAGCAACGAAGTTGAATCGCTAACTTCCCTTCTGCTGAGATTTACTTCAAACCCTATGTTCAGGTCCCTGTCTTCTGCCTTGAATCTCAGTGTCAAGGCTCCTTCCTATGACCTGAACTGAGCTCCATACCATCCCTGAAACATACTGGAGGCCTGAACTCAAATCCGCACATTGTCCCCACATCCCACCACCCACCCGACATACACAATTAAACATTCAAAGGCAATTACCTGCTTGGTTTCCTCTGTGATTAAGACTAGGTTTAGAGCAGCCTAATTAATGCACCAGCATGCTGGAAAGTCATCAGTGCCATGAGAAGTGGAATGTTCTTACCAAATCCTGAAGAGCAAACACAGCTTAAAAGAAATACCCCTTAAGCTACAAAATAAGTTTCAATTAGAATCATTTGAGTTTTTCTTTCCTTAATCACCAGAACTATTTAAAAAGCCATATTTTTTCAAGTAAACATCTTTTAGAAGAGCAGAAAATGTCAGAGTATTAATTTATTTCTGCGTTATTCATTTAGACTTAAAATGTCTTAATAAATGACACAACAAGTTGAAAAAAATACTTACAAACATATGAAATTGATACATAGATACAACAGGCCTCACAGAAGATTAATCAAAACTTTTATCAAAGCCATTTATTGGAAAGGTAGACAAGTTTAGAGGCTTGTTGAGAGGCTCTTGTAGATTTTCACAGAGCAGAAATAATAATTCAGAAAGATGCACACTCTTCAATCTGAATAAAGATCTTTAAATAAAGTTGTGAATAAAATTTCACAATCTTCAAATAAAAGGGTCACTAAAGCCATCAATTTCCATCTTGTTTATAGGCTATAATGTTACAGCCCGCATGTTTTATGACAATATAAAACATTTTGCATACTGTGCACAGTGAGGCTGATCACTTGCTGTGCAAGTGTTTTAGACAAAAGTTGATTGCGATCTCTTTTCCTCACCTTCACCTCTTCAGATATTTTAAAGAACAATCAGCATTTTCACACTGATGGTAGCTCTTCCGCTGTCTGAAGCATCAGCTGCAAACATGGACACACTAGACAACTCTGTTACTCTCTAATATAAAAAGGTCTTTCTGACAAAGTTCATTTCTTTATATTTTTATAACTCTATACAAAATACTTTGGCATCTACAGTGTTATTTTGGTTTGTTTTCTCCACAATTACTTATGTAGACTTTCTGTAACTTTTAGTCCATAATCAAGACATAAATCCACTAAACCTGGGCTGTGAATTGTCAATGGCCCCCGGTGAGGTGTTTTATGTTTCACTTATAAACTGTACAGGTAAGCCAAAATGACACAGAATCAGGAACATAAAGTGACTATTTTTCTGTCAGCAGATTCTCCTGTTCTAACAGCAGTAGCAGGTTATCTATATCCTCTTTATTTAATTTTTTGCCAACTGTTAATAAGTAACAGATGAGGTGAGGAATCAGCACATTTCCCTACAGCTCAGACACTAATCAATGTTGGTTTGGTCTGTGTAAGAGAGCTCTAAATGGAGGTATTGTTTTCCATGTAACCTGTCCTCATCCAAAATCATCCTGTATCAGTCCAGTATTATCTAAAATACAGTTGCACAGTTTCAGTACTGTTTCACAGTAATTGGCAACAGTTCAATTCTGGGAGAGTGTAGTTTAGGCCCCATTTTAATCAATGTTAACTTGAGAAAATTTCAACTTACTGAACTGTACGCATTCATAGTTGACTCACGATGAATGCGTCACATCTTAAGAGAACAAGATGCATTACAAGTATTAAATTGTTGCAAGATAGCCTAGTTGCATTAAAAATGTCGGAGTAGATCTTCCTGGCATATTCTTTAATGCCCCCCTGCTTAGAGATCAGAATCTTGTGCAAATACCTGGCAAAATGCCACCTAATGTTAAACCCAAAGTTATTCATTATTTCATGAGTAAAGAGAAAAACTTCACACTCAATCAACCATGGCGTCTGTCCTGACATCCCGAGACACTTCTGGTCCCTTTGGCATCATCACACATGGATTAATTCTTCTAAGTCTGTAAACTTAATGAGTCAAGTAAAATCAAAAACGTGCTTTAAAACCACTGCTGATTATTGTTAGCACGAGGCTAAAATAAGGATGAATCAATTAGATCTTAATCAAGTGAGACTGTTTGGACTGGTCTTGTTTTGTTGTCACTATGGTGCTGGTTGGCTGATGTTGTTGGGTGAGAGAGTACAAGCTGCAAGCAAATAAGATCCTAGGTGGGTCATCTCCAACCTAACCTCCCCCTCGGGTGGACTTTTGTCCCCTTGCCTCCGTCTCCACGCTGCTCTGCTCCTTCACTAATGAATTCATCTGCACATCTCCATTCCTTAGCCAGCACATTAACCTCGACCATTGGAGCCATCCTCATGGAAAATCGGTCCCTGTCCAACCATGGAGAGCAGCATCAGATTGACCTCTCCAACTGAGCTCCACCTCCCTGCCTGTCTCTTGACCCCTCCCTCAACTGAATCTCAGCCATCTGCATTTCAAGACACATGCTCAACCTCCTGCCCCTTAGTCACTCAACTCTTGCCAGGCATGACACACTGTCAACAGTCCATGGGGGTCCAATTGCTAACTGCCCTCCTGGGTGCCCGCCGCTCCCCAGACTGCATGCCATCACTGAAGTCACTACATACAGAAATAAAGCTGTGGAAATACTTGGCGGAAAACCACCAAGCTTATACTACACTGCTTTCCCAACCTCCTGCTGAGACCACTCATTGACATATAGATCTCAGCGATGTAATAAACTTTTACAACACCTTCATGCCCTGCTCTATGAGCTACGTTTATCTTCAAGAAGAACTGATGCCAATATTGTGCTATGATGATAAACATCACATGATAAACACCAATATTGTCATCATCTCTATTGCTCAGACTTAAGGTTAGGGATTTTAAACAAACCCCTAACCTTAAGTGTTAAGTACCTTTGGCTCATAATTTGTCCTGCTTGTGCACGTCTAAATTAGAATTAGATAATTGTAACAGCCAAATACACAAAACTCAAAATTCTTCACAGAACAGTTCTGATGGCATCTCAAATTGACCAAAATAAGATAAATTGAGAATAAATTGTAACCTAATTTAACCGTATCCCCACTGATGCAATGCAAACATGTAAATGACTTTTTAATGCCTCAGGTAGGAAGATGTGTCCCTGCAGCAAACCAGTCACTGAGTGTGGAACGAAGCTCAAAATTCTCAGCAACACTCATAAAGCATTGTACTGCTTTACAACCCCATTGCTCAACATCACATGCCTTGAGAGACGGGATATTACCTGAGATAAGGCAAGAGGGATCAAGCTTGGCACCGATCTGACCTCTCAGCTATCCCTAACACACACAAACACAGGAAGCAGAAAACTCAGGGACATGGCTGCAGTAATTTTCAGCCCTCCCAGGGCTTTCTGAATTACATTAAAAGTTAGGCACTAATGCACAGTAGCTATGCAATGTATTTTGCCCAGGCACATGCTAAAACAAGCCCCTCTGCCTGAACCACTGATCCAAGGACTTTGGTGAATCCTGAAACAGAATCGAGACCAAGATTTTCACCAAAATCAAAGTGGAGCAGCACGGTCACTTGTAGATTCTATAAATCATGTCTTGGTGATAAGCTAATTGCCTTACCTTTGACAGCAGCTCGCAGTAAAGGCAATAAAAGGGCAGGATTACAAGATGTAGAACCATAAAGTCATGGATGAGAGAGAAAAGGAAAAGATGTTGAAAGAGGAGGAATTGAAAGGAAAGCAAATTTATGGTAACAGGCTTTGGTTATATGATCTTACCAATGCTAAGAGTTCAAACAACATAATGTGTTTGCCTTTGTTCTGCCTGAAGGAACTTCAAGACTGATGAAAACAGATGATTCCATACTGTGACAGAAATTATGAAAGGCAACTATTTTCAAATAATGGTATCAGGAGTTATGTAGCAGATTCAGGAAGTACGCGATCCTTGTCTGTTCAAGGAGTGCAGAGTAAAGGTCGAACAGAGAACAACCTTCTATCAAGGCTCTTGCGGCCTCATAAAAGACTGTGGATCACCTCTACCCTGCTTCCTATAGTAGCACTGTTGGCCAACAAGATATCAAAACAATGTCTATAAAAGTCTTCACTCTTCTTCTACGCATATTTTTTAAACATTTGCGTGTTCATTTTGCTTATTTAACACCACAAGAAAATCCCTTAGAATGTCACTTAGTACATTTATTAAGAAATTGCAGATATTAGATGACTCATTTATTGCGCTCATCTTTAAGTTGTGCTACGTCACAACATCTCCTAAAAAAATAAATACATGTAAAAAATACAAAAAGAATGTCTTTTGCCATTATAAAGAATTGTTTTAGTGAATCAGGTTAATGGCATTTAAAGGCTTGGTGTGTGTTTGTTCAGCCTGACTGCCTCAGACATTTCCTGCATTGCTGCGTCCCATGGCTGCCACTCAATTTAGAGCAAAGCTATTAGAACAAACTGCTCTGGGGGGCACAAAGGTAGATTGGGCATGACTTTAAGAAGCTAATCGTCTAAATGTCCCCTTTGCAAGGACAAACTTTTAAAAACAAGGACAATTGATTAAAAAAAATCTAAATTCGGGTAAGCACCTTTTATCAATTATAATTCATTTTAAAAACTAAGAAATGGCAAAAAAACTGAAAAAATTACCTAAAATTAATTTGACTTTCTCTTGTGCCCCTCTGGGTTTAACACAATCAGTCACTATTAATGAATAGAACTGGGAAAATCATTAACTTTTAAGGGGAAATCCTGTCTGTCTTATCCTTTCTAGGCTACAAATATCACAGTCCCTTGTTGACATCACAATAAACACTATGTGATCTTGATAAGGACCACGGGGAGTTACGGTAGGGAAGACATCTTCACATTGGTTTGAATGACTTAATATTAGAAGACGGGATATTTCTGGCTGTCAAAAAGGCAGAACATTCACAGCTAGTGGAATAGCAAAACAAAACCAAAAAAATTACTACAATGAAGATTCACCCATCTGTATTCCCATAATATTGGTTTATCCTTTGTAAACTATGCACTAAAAGGGTTTAATCTCTATTATTAATTGTGATTATAGACCAAAGACTAAATAACTAAACAACCACCTGTCCTCCTGAGGTACCTTACACTGCTGGGAATAAACTTGCAAAACTATGACAGCCATAAAAATTGAATAAGAAAAACAAAGAACCATGCAACAGCACATCTTATCACACATAACTGGCTGTAAAAGAAACTAACAAACTCAAACTCCTGAATCGTGATTGACGTCTTAACGCACAGGAAACAAACATATAGACGTTACAAATAGTTTCACATGTAAAGTTAAGTAAAAGTACCACACAATTATGACAGTTTTGGCTTCCTGTTGACAATAAAACGACTTGAAACATGACTTTATATTGTCCCTTAAATCTGATTACACACAAAGAAAGATGAAGTTGTTGGTGTTGGAAAAATGCAGTAAGACTTTATTAATGTATCTCATTAATTCATCTGTCCATCAAAGTCCTCTCTTACAACTGTGCATACAAGAACATTTCTGACTATTTTCTACTAGCGAATTCAAGAAATGTCCACTAAAATACCAACTGACACAGACATTCATGTTAATCTAAAACCACGTTTTCGGTTTTTAATGTTTCCTGTTCCCGGAGGAACGAGAAAGCATTAATTTGTGACGTAAAAACTGAAATGTGCTCTACCGCTTCATACACACCTAAACTTACCAATTTTATACAACAGCAGTCGCGTTAAACATTTGACGCTGCGTCTCCCGCCACTATCAATCAATGAATGTTTCTATGGCAGCAGTGATCACGCGCTTGACCATATAACGTAACAGCTATTGAGATGTTGCGTGATGAGAGATCCCTCTTGTGGTTAGGAGATGGAGCAGCAGGCGTTGCACTGTTTAATGGCTGCCAACCCTCTCAATTTATCGTGACAAATAATGAAAACAGGACAAGAGTCTTCGATTTTTATGACATTTTAATTTATATAACAGGGACACGTTTTGGCATGGGCGGTACCTGAATGGGTACGGGTCCATGGTGTGCAAATGTAGTCACAGCCCTACAAACAGTAATAGCATCAAAACGGCATGTGCTATGTGAAAACTATACAGTTATATGTTTGTGCAGAGATCTACTGAGAAGAACTTCCAAAAGACACGTGCAAAGAAATTCTACTCAAACCATGTTATACAGCAGAACAGAAGACAGAAAGATGCCCAACAACATTGTGCACTCAACTACCTATTACATTCAGAAAACTGTTCTGCAGACGTTTACATTAAAACACACGGTTACAATCTGTTATCAGCTTGATGGAGTTACTTTGTTGTAATATGAGTTACATATGATTGACTTTGATCTTACTTTAATATTGTGTAGCTCTATTACAAATATACACATGTAATCCATTGAATACTAAGGTAGACACTAATAAATATCAAGAATATCTATATGGGGACTCTGAAATGCAACAAGCACTCTTGTATCAAAAAAAAGCAGAGGTAATAAGAACATTTTTATATCAACAGAATGCTGTATGTCAAACTATACAGATTAGCCACTCGTACAGCCCTGTGCTTCTAGACTTTGCCCCACATACCACCAATTTACACAACGTGGGATTTGTCAACTATATGTATAACAGCACTGAGTCAACAAAAAATCAGTTTATAGCAGGCATATGTGCTGGTCAATACAATTTTTGTTCATTTTAAATTTTATAATGTGCTAGGAAAACCTGCTAGACTATAAACAAAAACAATCTGCCAATCAACAAGGAGCTCCTAATGAAAAGCAATTTAACTGCAACATGTACACAAGTAGTATGGGATATGATCCATGCGGTTGTGCACAGCCAGTATAGTCATGGCATGGTCTCATTTAATAGTAGTGTGTGGGTAAGATACAATATCAGCCACCAGTGTGTCACAGTCTTCCCTGGAATACATTCTACGGTCTGGTCTCCACTCAGCCGGACTTGAACAGGAGAATGGCCACCTGCCCCAAGTAGAAGTAGATGAAGTGTTTTGTCTCGTGGGTCACATAGCTGCCGAAGTTCCTTCCCACAATGCAATGCCACGTGGGATTGTATTTCTTATCGAACTCCTGTAACATGAGGACGAGATGTGGTTTTAGCACCGAAGGAGTACAATATGCAAAATGCAAACTATGCAAATTGTTGTGAGTCTAAAATAACAAGCTAAGTGAAATGACAGAGATTTCAATGCAACTCACTTTTTTGATGTACGCGGCAATGTCCTTCTCGATGTTGTATTTCTCCATGGCCTGCGTGGCACAGTCGACCGCATCCTGCTGCATATCTTCAGACATGTCTGCGTTCTTGATCACAGCCTTCCTGTCAGTCATGGTGCCTGAAATTTGGAAAGGATAAATTTGGTTTTAAAGAACTAGGATAAACACATTTCTTCCTAAGGCCAGTTTGCTCTGCTGCTAGCCCAGTTGTGTTGAAACAGTGGGCCCTTTCATGCATGGTTCTGCTCCCACAATGCCAGGTAAATACCTGACAAAATGGCATCTTCTAAGAGAATCTGATTTGGTAGGGTAATTGAGTGACACTAGATACTTCCATGAGAACCAAACTGCTTTATGGTTCTATCAATATAGCACTTTTATTTTTTTTTATCCTGCCCCCTTTTACTTTTGCAAGATCTGTATGTTAACTACTAAACAAAGGTAATTAATAATGCTAGGCCAGACAAAAATAACAATTTAAAGTCATACACCCATTATTACGTCACTTTAAATATGACAGCCATTTGGAATAACAGCTAACGGGGGCACATAACTTTCAATGCATACATGAGTCGCCATTTCCATGCCATTATTAAATAGGATTTTGACGCCCAATCACGAAACTAGTCTAACTCATAATCATGAGTGGTAACAGTCGACGGATTCACTCGTCTCGTTTCATTTATCAAGTCATTGACATGTCAGCATGGAGAATGCTACGTCACTCCATTCACAGCGTGCGAGTTTGATGCTCCAGGAGATCAATGAAACTCTAGAAAATCCAGGTGCAGTTGGATTTAAATTACATTCTCACTGTAGCATGACAAATGCATCCTTCTCTTGAATAAACGATTTAAAATTCCACCCTATGCGTGCATTTTACAATAAATTGCTATCCCTCAAAAACCGAATTGCTATCCCTCAAAAACACGTCATTTGAATGCCTACAACGAAAACATTAAGCTCGAAAATCATGCAATTGCTATAGATTGCCCACGAACGATAAACTACTGAACTCACCTGTCAAATAAATTTGCAAGAAAATTTTCGATTCAAAACAGTCGACGTACGAGCTTTTGTCGTTTCAGATGTCCCCTTGACGCTCTCTGAGCAACAAAGATCAAGTTAAACGCCGACTGGTGCCCGCTAAAATCCCTGGCTCTTCACAATGCCGTCCTACACAGCGCTCACCATTGGCTACAGACCAGCCGCTCCCTGCGCCGCTCTGACAGCATCTTATTTCAACCCACAATGCATCTTCAACCGGTGACCAGAGGGAAATGAGCTTGTTTGGTCGTAGGCAGTAGGATCGTGTAGGCCTTATGCCAGGATGTACGGAAAATAGCTAAAAATAGCGAAAAAGTTAGCCTCGGTAGACGTTCACAATAGAAACACTTCATACCGATTTAACATCCAAGTTTGTAGGTTTTGATGTATTGTGCCTCTCATAATCGGTCAGCAATGTACTACCACAATAAGAAGAATGAGGGTGGTGTGAAATATCAGACTGATATATTTAAATGTTTTAACGATTCGTAAAATCGTTTGTTGCATTTTTCTATGATTAATTATATATAAACGGACCACATCATTACGAACATTTTAAATAATTAAAATAATTGTTTCGCCGCTTTCAAGTCGGTTGCCAGTCACATCTTTGGGCAGTTTAATAATTTATAACGGACTCATCCGTTTCATAATATTCAGTACACTTCGGTATTGTATAAGCAAATAAATAACACACTGCTGTATGTACCAACGAAACCTTTATTGATGCAAAAAAGTCAAACTCTTGATAAGTACACGATACCCATAAAAGGCCAGTGAAAATCTAAAAATGCCTGAGAAAACCCCAACCCAAATTGTATTTTAGTTTACCATAACGTTCCTGTCGATTCCATTCCAACAGACTCCTCCAGCATCTGCTCCAATGTTAACGTGAAGGGCCAAAACGTATTACACTTTCCAACGAGTTAGAGAAAATAAAGGGAGCAGGGAAGTACTTTTGAACTGTGGTCCTAAAAAATCCTATGATCCTGGGGACATCTGATGCTGTTCCATGTATCCAGCATTCCCTATCCTATGTACTGATCCCAGTGATCCGGATTCCACTGAGCCTCTCCTCCAATCCAAACCTTAAAATTGTAGCTAAATCAAAACAGAGGTAAAGTGTTAGAATCAAATCCACTTAAACCTGCCTTTTAATGCATGCATTCAGCATTAAGGCCAGAACAGACCAACTAAAGTAACCCTACCAAACCTAACACACCCAAGTATAAGCCTAAGTAAAATCAGCAAGCTCATTCTTAAGGTTGAGCTCACTTTATGACTTATTGACCAATAAAACGTTAACACACCACAGATGCCATCTGACAAAAATTGGCAAGTTAACCAAATGGAGCCCAGTGGTCTATAAGTTTTGTGGTAACGCATGTGAATGGATGAGGACTTTGTACCACCCCCCCTTAAAATAAACCCCTTTATGCCAGAAAGTATGGATTTAATAATCCTTTATTACAAAGCATTAGTTCTGCATCATGTCTAAAGGAAGACAGCATAAAACAGTTACTGTGGAACCCACTATCCCCTGAAATTTCTTACATGACGTTTACAAAAATATTGAGAGATTACATAACCCTTTGTTTGGTTTATGAAAAGGACTTCCACTTTGTATTTAAAAGGAAAAAGGTGGGATGAAACAGAAACGAGATTCAGTTAAAATGCATGTTTAAAAAACAAAAAACTAAGGTGGAAAAAACTGGACAGAAGACAATGGTCACAAATAAACGGGGAAAACCCAAAACATGGGGATTGGGATGTATCAAGACTGTAAAACAAAAACCGCTCAACAGCTCCACCAAGGGTTTCACCAAAGGTGAGACTGGAGCACTTTAGGACCGAGAGCGGGAACGGCTATGGCGAGGAGAGTACTGCGGGGATCCTCGGCTGCGCCGTGGAGAGTAGCTGCGACTGCGGTTGTTGCTGCGGCTACGACTCCTGCTGCGACTGCGGCTTCTTGACCTTGATCTTCCATAGCTTGGACTGCGGGGTCCATCCACCTTCACACGGATGTATGCAGTTTCTCCCTGGCAAAGAAAAAACATTTTCACTGAGCAAGCATAATACTAGCAGGCTTACATTGCCAATACACTTACCAGATTTCCCGATAGAGTTCCCTCAATGCAAACGCTGTTCTTTCCCTCTTAACACCTCAAGCCCTGGTTTCTTTCCATACACTATGCTCATTAAACTCTGGATGTAACATTTTGTCCAGTCATATTCCATTAAAAGTACAACATTAGACTAAGCTTGCCTTGGCGAAGTCAGACTTTATCATGGACTAGTCCCACATTCACTTTCAAACATGTCTGCCGAGAAGTATGTATCTACGCCCTACCATGACAGGGACCTCCTTACCTTAATGAATTATCCAACGTTAAATTGGAGCAAATCCAATTAAGCAAATCCAAAAGTTCTGATTAAAATCTCAAACCTACCTCATGTGACCGGAATTTCGTGTTATCCAGTTTTCGAACAGCGTAGGTCATGTCTTCTTTGCGAACAAACTCCACCACACCAGTTCCATCTCGGAAAACGTCAGCATAACATACATCACCTGCTTCACGCATGTGATCCTTCAAATCCTGCCAACTGCCACTTGGTGGAAGACCTGGGAGGGAATAAAAGATCAAATTTTAAATATTTAAATGGGCTGGAAATTAATTAAAACTATGGTAAACAGTATGGGGAATGGCTTACCTGAAACAATTACTCTGTACTCTGAACGTCTGGATGGGGGTCCATATCTTCCCCTTGGGGCCCCACCTCCACCTCCACCTCCACCTCCAAAACCTCCTCTTCCCATACCACGTCCACTTCTCGGAAACTCCACACGAAGGCGATAACCATCATAGTCATAGCCATCTCGAGCATAAACAGCATCCTCTGCATCCCTGGAGAAAACAGAGCAGGGAAAAGTTGTATAGTAAGAAAAGACCTGGTTTTGCGGCTAAAAGGTTACTCGTTAGGATGAAGTCGCACAGCTACAAACATGGTCCTAATCCACCAAGACTAATCTGACTACCATGCCAATTAAAATGCCTAACGTGTCCAAGGGTAAGATACATTCCAAAGCGTTACTTGTGGAACTTGCCCCAAAACCCACAACAGCTAATTTAAATCACACTCATCTAAGCTAATTTCCATACCTGAATTTCCATAACTTACGTGCAAATTCACAAAAAAAAACATTTAGGATAAAGTAAAATCCACACTTGAATTTCTGCAAAATTTAGCAACATTCTTAATTTCATTAATTAAATCGATCGTATTAAAAACACGGTGTGCACGGCTAAGCTAATTAGCAAGCTAGTTAGCAGCAATATGCTAATGCGCGTGTACAAACTACCGCGTTTACGTTGCGTATTTGCGATCACTTAAGTTAATAAAAAGAAAATGTCCTCTTTACATTCGGATAGTTTAGAAAATCAAACGGGTTAGGTTTCCTCAAACACATTAGCTTCTTCTGGCTAAACGCTTAGTTTACTTACCTGGGGTCTTCAAACTCCACAAAGGCAAACGGAGGTCCGCCTCGTCTGTTTTTCAGATCGATATCCCGAATAGCCCCATACTTATAAAACACATCTTCGACATCTTTAGTGCGAATATCAGGAGGCAAATTCCCCACGTAGATTCGGCAGTCATTACTCCCTGCAGGGCCGCGGATCACACCACTAGACATCTCTGAATGTGTATAGATTTAACCTTCCTGCTAATCTGATGGGGAAACAAAGTTACACTCTTTAGTAATACAACAGATGCATGTTAATCGCTCAAAAGAAATCGCAAAAAGCACAACATTACTCGAACACAACACAAAGACTCTTACTATTGTTCGAAGGGCTGCACGCGTGTTCCTCCGGGTCCGCGCGGTTCGCTTTCTCTTCAGCGGGCGCGCTTTACCCACCGCGGATTAATTTGGGGGAAACTGACTGGTCGGCGAGTAATAGTTGCTACATCCGCGACACGAAGTAGTTCGTATAGCACCCTCTAACTAACAATCAAGATGTTTCGTATGGATGGCTGAAGGTGGATAGGCAAGATAAAAATAAAACAATAATAATATCAAGCATTTTATTATTCAGGACGGTATTGTTTAATTCTAGTCCTCGGGTGGAGCCATTGGTCTACTTATTGTTTTCACCTGCTGCTCTCGTACTCCAGTTTAACGAATAGATTACATAGGGACCGCGTTTAAAATATTCAGCTTGGGGGACATATTCAACCAAAACCAGATGATTTGAGAATATTACAACTACATATTGATATGGTTATTATTAATTAGCTGTATTTCTTTAATAAATGAAATAGTTGTTGTATGCGGTTGTAAAAGTATTGCTATGCTGAAATATGTTTCTATATATAAATATATATATAGAGAGAGAGAGAGAGAGAGAGAGCACAGATAGCACAGACACAGTATTATATTGCAATTTTATTGTAGCATTTTCAGTTTGCATTCATATTGTTGATGCAACCAAGACAAATGTACAGAATTATCACAACAATTACTCAATACTCAAGACTCAATAACATGTAGTCCATGCTTTAATTTTTCATTTGACCACAGGCTTCATTAAAGCTCTACAATGATGAAAGAGTGGAATACAAAAGCATAACAGGTTAAATCCTTTGAACTAATCTAAGAAAACAGAAACTCTTAAATATTGACAGTAAGTGATAAGGATCAATATTATACACAGTCACTTGCATCTATGAGCTACTCCTTCTGTTTCTATAATAAACCAGTCAATTTTATTTG
>JAZGTJ010006140.1:0-25714 GCA_036877575.1 Botia almorhae | reverse complement strand
TTTTTAAACGTGTAACATTTCCAGTTTCCAGTTCTAACATTCGATTCAGTGGCTGTGCTTAAAAATATTTGCCTCTTGGAGAATAATATACCCTCAGTGTCTATTGGGCAATATATAGCCTAACCCCTCAACACTAGTACAGCAACATTAGTCTTTTAGGCTTTTAGTGCCACTTTGAAAAATAAAATCTTGTCGAGGGGAAAAGGAAAAAGTCAGAATCGCTTCTTTCAAACACTTTGCTTTTAATGTGACACCTTTCTGATTTCAGGGCATTTCCCTCTCCATTATCGGGGTGACAATATTAAGCATGACTTATTTATATCCTGCTTTGCGAGGCCCTGGGTGATGAAAGGAATAAAAGTGACAGCGAGGTGAGTCGGCCCCGTCCCAATACCTGGAGTCAACACTCGGCACATTTTGTCGTGCTTTGATCTAAGGGCCCCTTCGCTCGTCTTCCTCCTTTGCTTTCCCCTCCTGATAAGAATTTACAGTTTTGTGTTTTTTTCTTCTCTCACTTTTCTCTCCCTTATCACCATCGCATCACAGGGGATGCAAACAAGTCATCTTCGCTTCACTGAGTGATACTGACATGCAGTAGTGTTTCCTCACTAAGTGCCTTTAAAGCCACAATATGTAAATGAGAGGACTGGTTTGGGTAGCACAGCAGCTGTATTGCATTTCACCCTGCGATTCTGAGGACAAATGCTGGATAAATGGTAGAATGGTGTAATCTAACATTCTAAATGAGCTTTTGGAGGATTTTACTGTGTAAACATCACCAGAGATGAAATACCGGTGTGTGATTTAGAAGTTTCACACATTTTAACCACTGCAAAATAAGTGCCACTTATTCCAGTTCATCTAGATTATTTTATTTACATGTATTTATGCATTTGTATATTATATGACTTATGTAATATTACTAGTGATTTTAAAATACTAGTAAATATTCAGCACTAATGCATCTAAACCATATCCTGATGCCGTAATGAGGCTGAATAAAATATAGAAATTTGCGTTTTCAAAACACCAGAGACTCTTTTACATCTCTCTAAAATAAAATACATTACAAATTAAATATTAAATTTTTAAATAGTCTTAATTAATTACAAATTAGCATATAGTGTGTCTTAATCGCCATGAATTTAATTTATTAAAGCAGCTTGTTTTACTCTTATCACCTGACTGCCAGAACGTCACAGGCAGTCACTCATAACGACAGCGACTCATAACGACAGCGACTCATAACGAAAATATAGTTATCTCTCATTATTTTGGTTTAATAATATGTTTGTCTATTGTAAATCTAGACTGATGTGTTCATGTAACATTAATATGAACATAAACTTATTGTTTTGCCATAGAAACGTATAATTCAGAGTCCAAGGATGTTCCGAGTAGAACATACCTGGTTCTCTTTGATGAGATCCGGTTAGAATGGTAAAAAAAATGACATGACACTCTGTGAGAAGCAAAAGTCCATGATGTGCTACATTTATTTGTGATCAGGTTATGTAGCTGTTTACGTTGTATTTATCCCACGACATTGAGTCAGTGAAAATTTGCACCTGTTCTGAGAGCATATCGCTGTTCACCCTGCTTACCACCAGCAGAGCACTGACTCTTACATAAACACAGACAGCATTACAGTAAATAGTGCAGTACAGTAAAGTGATAGTGAGGGTCAAAGTGATTTATAAATACTTGCGGGACATACTGGAAATTTGAGTACTATCTTTGTTTATTTTAACTGCTGAGTGTTAATTAAATAATGTGTTTTATGGGTCTTCAAACTGTGCACAAAATAAGTGATGCACGCTGGTTATGTCATACAGTATGCAAACATATTTACGGCATACAATATGTTTACATACATTACCTAAGACGAGCCTTTGTAATAGTCATAGACTGTGAGTATGCCTATGTTTCTTCATTACTGACTTAAGACAGTCTCAGTTGAAAACAGACTAGATTAGATTGCCAATGTTAACTTGAAAAGGAATGACAGTTACATTCATGCTGATCTATAAATTATAGGGTGCTCTTATCAGCTCTGGCACATCTGAAACTACCAGATGTGGTTGGTGTGTTTCGGTATGCACTGAGTGTCATCTATAATGTGTAAGTGTGGAGAGGAAGAGACAAGCCGCCAGATGACCTAACCCTTAAAAATGTACTGCAGTTATTTTATCTCGCCACTAGTAACAGAAGCCAAAACATAGCCTTCACTATGACTGACAGAAATATTTTAAAGTTTTTAAAGTTTGGTGTGACAATGTTGAACAGTCGAACGAATGTACAAAGAAGTCTTGCAAAAATACAGGTAAACAATCTATACAGACTAAACACACTGGTTAGGTGGGTGTGGGTTAAAATGTTGTCTTCACAAACCACAGAAAACCAAATGAATTTATGTAGTACAGTGTAAGCAGTGTAAGCGATTTTCACCTGCAAATTGACAGTAAGAATGTGTCCATATTACTGAACTTCCATAATATATACTAAGCTCAAAATAAAAGTTCTTGGCCATTAATGAAATACTTATGCTGGTATACAGGTGTGAAGTATAAAAACACAGCTCCCCACGTTAGACAACTTTCTTAGTATCTAGAGTACTTCAATGTGTACCCAGATTGCAGGGTGTCCACACTTAAAAATCTCAGAAAATACAGTATATGAAGCTGGTATTTTTGGCTGCATTAAATAATGCTATTTAGACATCCTACTTAGTGGTGGTACTGATTTTAACATAAAGTGAAGTACAGCTGCAGGATTGCTTCTATGTCCATAACTATCAAGCTGATGAAAAATTGAACTCGAGGACAACGTTGCCTCTTTCTCCACACTTTCTCACTCTAATGCAGAATAGATATTTCCATATCTGCCTGTTCTCCTGCTAGTTCATGTAAATATGATCTCTTTCTGTGCTGCAGTTAAACAGAAATGAGAAAGCTGTTGGTTAGGAGGAATAACCAAAAGCAAAGTTAGCGCATAATGTAGTTTGTGCATCACTTCTAATTTACTGCGCTCACTGCAACTTAAACAGACTTGCTAAATTATTTGACGGGGAGGGGTAGGGTGAAAAAAAGAGAATTAGAAGAAGACAAGGCTGGATGAAAATGACATTGTTATTCATCTGTGTCTTTGTCACAGAGTCAAAAGATGTGCAAGGAAAACTTCTTTCCTCTGGGCTCAAGCAACCACGATTCAAACCAAGTAAACAACTGCTTTTCTCACATGCTTACATTAGTGCTATTGCAGGCAAAGTTGCCTTTCTTTGGCAGCTGGTGCTGTGGCACATTTAGCCGTTCAAGGGGAGCTTGAGATTTTTTGCTGGTGTGGCACAATGTTACCGCCCCATGGACTTATGGGATATCACTGTGCAATTATTTGTAAAATTCATGCTAGCTGGGTTGTGTACTCTGCAAAATGTATTTCTAAATGTCACATTACCTGGAGGAAGCTTGTGGCCTGTGTAGTTGTCTTTTGACGTGGAATTTTTGTGTATTTTGTTGCTTTGCAAATGGACTTTTATGATGGAGTAATTTTTACTTTCTCTGTTGTTTTGCTGTGACTCTGATGGTGGTTGCCTCTGATATAACAGCTCACTGTACTGTGCACCTTTTCCCATGTGGCATTATTTTCTAATATGTTTCTGTTTTACACAGAAGACAATCAAACTCTCTCAAGTTGTGAGAAAACCAGAGAGAAAACAAGAAAAATGCCTTAGGTAGCAATCTCTTTGTTGAAAACTCAAGACTTTATTCTCTACCTGGTTTGAACAGAGAACCTCCCACAAGAAAAGACTTCAAAGACACTGTTCTGAGAAACATCTACATTATTATAAATACTTGTTTTTTTGTTATCGTGTTTTTCATTTAAATAATAAACTCTAAACATATATGTTAATAAGCAGCCTGTCAATCTGTAGAAATGTTTGCCTTCTTTTAGTTTTTGTTCCTGTTGATTTTTTCCCTGTCAGTTTGAAGATTTTTATTGTGAAAGTGATTTGCAGTGCATTTAGGTATTAGACATTACATATGCAGTATTATTAAGTTATGGGCTACCTAATAATAATCATTAATAATAAAGGTTAATGGATAATGGCGCATCTGTAGATGTTGCTCTTCTTGCCTGTTATAATGCGGAAAAGAGAGAGTTTGGTTAAAATAAGCATATGAGATTTAATAATTAACAAAATATAATACCATACAAGATGCTGCAAACTACTTAAGCTAAATCTGACAATAACATTTATCAGTGTGAAACCATTTGTGCTTGTTTTATAGGTGTCTAAGCTACAACAGAGAGAGATTGACCACAATCATTAAAAAAAGCAAAATTAACCCTGTATAGTGTTAGTGAACACAATATACTGCTCACATATCTGTGATTTAGACAAATGTAGTTGCATATTTTTTTGCATATTGAACACAGTTGTGCAGAAAACCTCTTCCTATTGTCACTTTTAAATGCAAATTGGGCCTCATTAAAAAGTGTAAGCGATATTCATTAGCTCTCGGACCGCCAGGTTTTATTGATTTATCTGCTTGCAAAACCTAATGCCCCCTATGGGCAAATGAGGTACAAAGGTTTATCTAAATGCTTATTTAAATTATGTGGCTCGGGGGGAGAGGAGAACACTAGCTTTAGGCCGTGGCATCTGGAGAGGAAACATTTACATAAGCTTTTCTTTCTGCACGAGGTGCTTCATTATTTAACTCATGATATCCACACTTTGAACTTCAGCACTAAACAACTAGCTGGAGATGTTTAAAGGCAAGATGGAGTCATGTGTGATCCGTGTATGTCTTGAATTTCCTAATGTTTGGGTTTGTTTGAATTGAGGATATCATAGATATTCTCAATGTCCTTCTGCTCAACCAGATTTTGCCAAGTGAGAGATGTTCCTGGGTCAACACAGTTTGTTGCCATGTCTTTCTACTGAGCTGCTGTATTAAACGGTCATCAGAAAATGGATCATAATAATGTACTTTGTTTATGAGCCATAACAGAGTCATATATTTGTAAATAACATTTTACTTATATTATTATTTTATAATATATATATATTATTTTATATATATATATATATTATTAATTATATATATATTATTTTATTGTTTACTTATATATATTTATCAAAAAATACAATAATTGACAGACCCTGCAGACCAGTGATATAAACAAATATTTTAAGTAGTTTATTTTTATTTCTACACATGCTTAAATTGCTTATCAGTCTTATTATGAGGATTTAGATCATGAAAAAAACACACGCCCCTTATTCCTGTTCAGTTTCACTATCTTGCCGTTCCTTCCATTGGTAACAAGGTGTCCCTGTGATTAAGGGCCAGTGCTGGTGCCACCCTGATCATTGGAATAAGAGAGAGACGGAGCGTGAGCTCCACAGAGGCTAATGAACGCCATGCATCACGCTGGGCTTAAGGACATATCTGTGGCATCATTAACTAACAGTGCAGAAAGGCCAGGGCGAAGGTTGGCAGCCTGAAGACAGGTCCCTAATCATTAGCCTGTAACCAGTGCATTGGATGTGGATCTTTGGCCTCAGCTTTATACTGTTTGAGGTGGTTTTGGCTGCCCAAAATAGATGTATTGATCAATTATGTATCAAAGCACCAGACTGGTGAGACAGTGAAATAGATTTTATTAAAATGTTAATAATATTACTAGTATTCTGTATTTCCAGAAATGATTTTATTTTTGCTTTCAGTGTTTTCAGTGTTTAAACTTACAGTAATCCCGTAATTTGTCACGGGACCATCATAATCAAAAACTTCTGTTACTGTTTTGATATGTTTTACTTCACAAATGAAAAAAAATCAAACAAAATACTGTCTTTCTTCTACAAGATCTCTGTTGCTAATGTTTTTATGTTATGATGTTTTGGTGGCCTAATGTAACAATCATGGAGCTCTGAAACACACACCCCACGTACATCAGCACAAGTTAAACGATTGTTTTTACAGTAGAGCTGTTCAGTCATTACTTAAATTTGTAGGCCAAACCAGAAGATAATTCAGAATGGATTCCTTCGGTACTTTCTAATGAGTTTTTAGAATGGCGCTTTTCAATTTAGTAGTAAACTAAATAAGTAAAATAAGGTAAAATAAGGTCTATCATTAACATTACTTAAAGAGTCTTTAAGGAAACCATTTTGTTCTACAGCAAACATGAATTTTGTTTTACATTTCATGAGGTTTAAGTGTAATTGTTGTAGAACAAAACAGGAAAGTCTCTTTGAGTTATCAGTGCTCAACTGAGGTACAGCCATCTGAAATAGCTGATAAGGTGCTAATAAAATGAGTGATAATTTGATGGTTGATGATAATTGAGATTGGAAAATGGCTTGTTGGCTGAACATGAGTGAATGATTTTTTTAAAGGATCATTATTTAATGATTCACCATTATCAATTATTGTGTTATAATGCACCACATTTGTTGCATGTCAGATGCCATAGTTAACTCTCAAAACCCATAAAAATGAATTCTAACTAATTTCAAATGAAATAATTGTCACGAAAATGTTTATTATATTCTGGGTTTTAGGACAAATTGTCATATTTCTGATGAAACAGATGAATGTTTATGTGTTTTTTTTTTTGCTAAAGCTAGTCTATCTTCATTAGCAATGGTGAAGTTAGACTGTAGCCTCATAGCGAGACCTTTGCGTAGGTGTCTGCCACTTCATAATCCTTTAAATACATCAGTCAGAAGATAGTAAAAAGAATGGGCGGAGACTCATGGGAATAATGGAAACAATGTCATTAGGTCCACCATCTCTTCTCCAAGCTCCGCCCACCCTGGGAGGGTCCTGAAAGGCCCCTGGCACGAGAACACCATCTCAGCTCTCATTAGCGCGTCATGATGAAACGAGTTGTAACGCATGTCATCAGCACATGCTATGCTAAGATAATCCGACGGCATGCCTTGTGAATCATGCATGACCCCCGTCTGCTTGGGTGCTACTCGCGGACCCAGAAGAGCATGGAAACGCTCACTTCGTTGGGAGCATCAAAGATTTACAGGCCTACGTCTCTTCCTGTAAACTCTCCCTAAGCCCCCATCCAGTGAACCCCTGCTCCTCTCTGATATGAGATCTTTCCCACCCTTCCAGGTCTTCCATCATTCCTTTTCCTCTATCTATCCATCATTTTTTTTGCCTGGGCTGAGTTGCAAAAATATTTCCAAAAAGTGAGACGGAACGATCGAAAACATGAAAAAGGAGCTCATGAGATTAGAGGGGTGTTACAGCTTGATGACATTAGCATTTTAGGCCTCAGAGTCACTTGCCCGTCAGCTCAACACATGCTTCAGTCATTTGTGTCAGTATTTCCCACGACACTGAAAAAGACAGGTGACGTGTCAAACCCTTTAGTCACAGGTACTGCTGAGACCCCATTCCAATACCAAAAGTCTGATTATTAAGTGTTTTGGAGTGTTATTTAAAACCAGCCTGTTAATTATTATCTTATATAAATGAAATGACCTTCCGATAACATTGTATAATGAAAATAAAAATGTTTTACCTAAATTTAAAGAGGTGTTCTAAGAAATTATTATTATTCTTTAAGAAAAGGAAACGACTTTGTGGTTTAACCATTAAGAATAATTATATGCAAATGTATAACTGAAGAATCACGCTGGTTATCTACTTAACTAAAAAAGTGCTGTGGTTAATTTAAGTTAATTAGGATGGTCCTCAGTCATAACTTTTAAATATCTTCCGGCAAAATATTTCTTCATCTTGTTTTTACACCTTGACTTAAATCCTGATTTTAAGATTAAAGTCGATTTATGAAAACCTAATTTTGTATTAAAACAGAGTTAATCACCTTGACTGCTTCAGAAACCACTTATCATATAATAGTTTGCAGAAAATAATGTCTGAAATATGCTAAAAGTATAAAAAAAGTATAATTGTTTTCAAATGGTTAGTGCATGTGTAAACATTTAACGGAGGCTTTGTGCTCCAGTTATTTTAAAATAAAGGTTGATAAGTCTTGATGTGGTTTATAATCAGAGGTGGTTTTTGGGCAGGACTAGATTATGGACTGGGCCAGTGTCCCGGGGTCTTGGACTGCAGCCTCAGACTGCATGGCCTAAGACCAAAACTAGGGGCCTCCACTGACATCTAACTTTTGGGGCACTATGACCTGGCCCTTCTAGGGTTACAAAATCTAAATTTTGGGGCCAAATGAACTTTTCATTTTAATAGGAGGTGTTTCTTCCTAAAATAAGTAGCAACAACCTTGCGAATTTAGTTGTAATCCACACTTATCATACCAGATTAAAATATACAGTAATCTGACAACTCTAATTTACTTACATTCACTAACATCTATAAATGTTAAAGTTACGTTTGCAAAATAGTGAATCTGTGTGCAAATCCTGTTGTAACTCCAGTGTAGCTTTAATTGACTGACCTGCCAGAGTAATCTTAGAGACAACAGTCCAGTTTCAGTCTGGGCACTTTTAATTAACACAAAAACGATGCATCACATGCTTTAATTAATATTTCAACACCCACTTCGCTCCCGTTTGCCACTTAGATAAGGCTAATTTGGAAATGACATACCCATAGACCATGAGCCCATGAAAAATGCACCAGCCACTTAAAACCAATGGACAGCCAAGAGAAAGTCTCTTTATCCCCTCTAAGATTCCCTGATGAGTTTTGACTTTTAGTTATAGTGAAACTGGAGCTAACTTTCAGAATGACTGTCCCTAACCAATGCAGCTGCTTTTCTCTTTGGCTCTGAAGACAAGATGGAACGGTTTGATCTTTTGAATCTTACAATGCTTTCTTAGTGTTTTCAAATGTAATGCACAATTAATAATGAACTGGTCATCTCCTAGTTGTTATTTATTACCAGACCATCTGTCATCTGAAGGTGTATGGATGCTTAAAGCAGGTCTTACAGCTTTGGACTTAAGCCTAAAGAAGAGATTAACTAGACAAAGCACACAGACCAGCATTGGTGCTTTTATGTTTTACTAACATCTTATAATGAACAAAAAATTAACAATAATATCACATATTCTGTATTTTGTGTTGTGCATATTTTATAATTTTCCAGTTTTCTGTGTTCTTCATTGAATTTTCATTGTATTTAAAGCTGCTTTGAAACAATGCAACATTGTAAAAACATGCTATAAAGTTTAATTAAATTAAACTGAAGTTACTAAGGAAGTCAACCTCCTCTAGCCATACAACAGAACACCAGCATCTAAAACACAACATAAGCTGGTCTTTTCAGAAAAGATATGCAGATCAAAGCCAGAGGTGTAGAATCTAGCAGAACATTACCACATCCAGCAGACAGCTGAGTCAAGGTCAGCTGCCTCTTCATAAACCAATTCAAACAGCTTCTCTTGTGCTATATTGAAAGCAAGGTCAAGCCACTGATGTAAGATGACTTGCCAAAATAGAAGTAACTGCTAACTATATTTTGACATTGAACAAAACATCAGGGAGAAGAGTCTGTTAGTGTCAGGTAAATAAAGTATCAGGTCACGTCATTCAGTTTGACAGGAAATGCCCCGAAGAGTGACAGCTATATATAGCTTAAAATGGCTTCACGTTTGGCTATATTAGAAAAGCAAAAACAGATTTTGTGTCATTTTTATGTGTTTCCAAAAACAGGCTGGACCAATTAAACTTTTTATTTGAACAGAATTAAGTCATTCTTGAGAGCATTTTTAACAGCTGTATTGTTTCAAAGTGGTAAAAGGTCCAATCAGGGAAACCTATGAACAGATCACAAACATAGTGACAGTCTTGAAGGGCGTTAAATTGCTTGATTACTTGATCTTTGTGAATTTTAAGTTACTATTTAATTTGATATTGAAAGATTTGGCACTTGTATTACAGTTCAGGCATTGGAAACGATTTGTTTTTCGTTGTGTGTCAGGGATCAGTTAAAGAAGATTTCAAGACATTAAACAAATGAAACTTAATTCCATCAGCAAACGGTTTTCTAGATTGTTCAGTCACGACAGCAGCACTTCAGTGAGTGTTTGTGATACTGTATCATACAATTAGTAAGAGTAAGACTGGTGTCTTTTACTGGTGTCTTTTACTGGAGCAAACTCCAGCTTGAAGTTGTAGCAGGCCTCTGAATGAGACAAAAGCTCTCCTTCAGAGTGCTTTACCACTGCAGCTGCTTTCCTCCTCTGCTCACTGCCCATTACAAGCCATGCTCATCACACAGGGAAGAAATAGACCTGCATTTAAAAGGGCATGGTGATAATAGGCCTATGCAGTGAAGCCTGGTTTCATAACTGAGAGCCCTTGTGAAATATTAAAGGTATAAAACAAATACCTTCAGATGATGGCTACAGCAAAAGAAAGAGAGAGAGAGAGCTGGGCAGTTGGTGGAAAGAAACATAAGGGCCAACCTGGAGATGTTAATGAAGAGAGCTGATTTTCTCAAGCCATCTGCATTCTGAATAAAGACAATAATTGTCTTAATTGAATGGCAAGAATTCATTGTCTTCACCACTGAACCTTTTTCCACCATCCTTACCTGTTTATATCAATGTTACGTTGAGTAATACACTTACAGTGTCAACTGTGCAATACACCCACTGTGGAATTGTGAAAAACTGTGCAATTTTTGTATAGTTTTTTATATAGGTCTTGTAACTTTTTGTATGTATTTAGCTTAGATTGTCTTACATGCGAATATGTTGTCTTGTCTGTTTTTGGTGTATCTTACGTCCAGCTGTCGTTGTCTTGCTTGTTCCAGCTTTATGTTGTTGTCTTGTATCTGTTTTTATCTTGCACATTCAACATTGATCTCTGAGAAACACAATTTTGTTCTTCTGTACACTATATGTTGTATATTTGGAGACAATACACTACTCTTTGACTTTGAATGTTTGTCTAATAGACCTAAAAAAAATTCAACTTAGGACCACTTGTCACTTCACTCGTTTTTATTCTTTGCACTAATTTAAATGTATTTATAAATATATAAACACTACATTTATTCATTACTTTATTTTCACCATACTCCTATTTGATTTTGTATTTAAAATACACAATGCGCAGTTGAGTGAACTTCTGAATCTTCTAAAATTTGAGTGAATATTTTTGCATGTGTAATCTTCCAGAATTGCCAGTACATTCCTCTTAATTTCTAATTTTGTGGTTATGGAAGAAAGTTGTGCAGGTTTTGAATAATATAAAGGGGAATTAATGACATATTTCTGGTTTCTGGATGAGCTATTCAAACTGAATGACATGCCACACAGTTTAGATGTTTACATTTTATGATAGATGCGACCTTCGTAAATTTACACTTGGTTGTGTCAATAAACTGTGTTCACATGCATGCAGAAGGTGGCTTGAAAATAAAATGGTTGAATCTTTAATATCAGTGGAAGTTGTAAGAAGTTCATTTATATGATGAAAGAAGTACATGAGTCTTATGGAGGGTGGGCAGTATAAAAGCTGATGGACTTAATACTCTCTCTCTCTTTACTTTCTCTATTTCTCTTTATATTTCTTACACATTTAATATCATTATGAATTGAATGCATGAAAAATTTGTTTGCTTTCTTTGTGCTTTCTTTGTACTTTCTTAGTGCTAGCATAGGTCTAGCATAGGTCCTTTATATATAAGCTTTAAGCAAGCACAAAAGTTAATAAATTGCTTTACCACAGGAATAAATATACGTCATGGCAAGATTAAAGTAGATGCTGGTTTATAATTAGCTCAGTCGCCCTCAGCAAGAAATCTCTAGTACATCTTTGCCATCTTGATGGAATGAGGATGTCAGCAGGGTTGGTTGGGAAGAATTGAACAACCTATCAGAGAAGTAGATTATTCACACACATAGTGTGTATGAAACACAGCTAGAGACCGAAGAACTATTAATGGCCTACAAACTAAAACTAGCCAAGTTATCAGGAGTGTGTTTGGACACAAAAATAGAGACTTCATATTAGACAGCAACACCAAAATACACCTTGACAACAGTTTGTATTCAGGAAATCAGTCTAGGTGACTGAGATAGGTTATGTCAAAGAGAGAAAGATACACCTCTCCCCAAGGCCCTGAGCCCCATCAAGCCCACCAGAAGCTAGTGTCCCTTAATGATCTAAAACACGCCTTCAATTATCTCCTAATCAGCTCACTCAGACCTCTGTGACCCTGGCCTGTCACGCTGCAGCGTTGGCCCCATTAGGCCTCCCCGATGTCCCAGCCCCTCTGTTGATTCTAAATGAATTCATGCAATTACCAGAGTAATCCTCCTTGTCTACAAACATTTTTTTGAGGGAGCGTTAGGGGAGGAGGAGAACTTGTTGTAGGACAGGGAGGAGAAACGGGAAAAAACACCAGCTCTGACATTTCAGGGAATTTCACAGGGGCGGCTAATCGAAAGTGATCAGCGGAAGGGTTTAATATTTAACCAGTCAGCGACGCGGCCCAAAGTTTCTAATGAAATTATAACTCATGCTTGAAAAGCAAAAGTGCATGTGTTGTGGGAGCCTAAATTATTCAGCCGCCCCATATTCCGGTATTTCTGTTCACCCGCAGACGAACGTGGCACTCGCGAGCTTTTAAGAAAGGCGGCAGGCGGTGACGAGTGGAATGATATGAAACAAGAAGATTACATTTGGTCCCAAATTAAAGTGACTTGACGACCCAGGTACACCCAGGAACAACATAATTGTGTTAATTAATTGATTTCCCCAACTGGGAGACGTATAGCCACTGTAGCACCCCCCACCCCTGCCCCCCCCCAAATACACCTATGACTCGTTTTTCCTGAAGTATATTTAAAAAAGTACTCAATTATCAAAAAAGTACATTAATTAGCTCTTTTTGGGAAAGAGAGATGAGGGGCCCACAATATCTATGAGGGTCGGTAAAATATTTAGGGCGGCGAGCATTCATATTAATAGTAACATTACACATATGTCTCACAAAATTCAATTAGAATTCAACTCAACGTTGATGTCAGGCACACGTCAGGCATATAAATGTGCCATAGCTTCAGGTTATGGTGTCTATTTTCATACATTATTTTTCAGGTAGCCTGGCTTTTGGCCACTCCATCCACCCTTGCGGCGTTATTTCAACAGAAAAAGAATTACTTGATGGGAACTAATTAGATCAGCCCTCACCTGTAAGACCTCCAGGCTGTTGTATCCTGACTTCCCTAAGGTTAATATCCACCAACTTTTCACAGGAGCTCCGGACACTCTTACATTTACCAGTTATGTGCTTTGAGGCAGACACAAAAGGAGTCGAAATGTTCCTACAAACAAAATACATGCAGGTAAACACTAAACACTTAAACACGTGTAACTGCAGGGACCACTTCAGGAACCTGGAAAGTGTACTAACTTTGTGTACTAACTTAAGTGTACTAACAAACTGTGTTTGTACAGAATACATGATGTGCAATTTGTTTAAATAAATGGAGTCATATAAGCTACGGTTCTGGATTGGGCTGGATTGGTTTACCTGCGTTTTTAATTACAATCGATGTGACACGTGTGTGTCAATAATGGATTTCAAGTTAACATCATTTCATCTCTGCGATCACACTCATTAAGCTCATGCAACTGTTAACTATGTAAAACATGGATAGAGCAAATTTGGCTTGAAATGTTTATAATGATTTTTTAAGCTACTAAAGATTGAAAGCTTTTTGACTAGAAGGAACCGCTCATGTAATTTTAGACAGGACCCGTAGTGTGAGTCACATTAATATCTTGTATCTACATCAGTTTTCCGTTTTTAACATAAAAGAACCAAACTGCATAAAGTCGAATACAAAGGGAATGGGAATCTTTACCAATATTATTTTTTCTTTTCTATTTAAATGACTGTGTGAGACTTTAAAGTGAGATTTGTGTTGTTTTCCTTATTTCTAAGCAGTATTTAGTTTCGCTCATTTCATGTTTGTATCAACTTCATAAAACTAATATAGGATCATAAATATGGGACCACAGAGAAACCAGCAGACCAGGGGGCCACACATTAATTCATGGGGGCACATTTGATACTTGCTAAGTTTGTAATTGTTCAAATGCAGAAAAAAAACGAACACTTTCAAGAAGCTTCTGTTCACGTGTGTTGATTAAAGAATGTGTGAGATTTCAGTGACATGGCGGGTATTATTAATTCATTGCAAACAGTGAAATTTGGGTGTTACTTTGAAAAATGTTCAAAACTGCTGGTCTGTAATAAAAAAAAGCAGCTCCGAAAAAAATATATAACTCATTAACATTTCATTGGCAAATTCTCTTTCATATGAAATATCCCCAATATACGGCTGTCACAATCAATCAAGTGTCCAGAAAAGACAGTCTGACATGCGTATAAAGGGTTGGGGAATATGTCAACGATGGCACTCACTGTTTCTTCTCTCTGTCATGTTGCCAAAGCCCAACGTTAAGCAGACACCTCAGCCAAAAGAAAACGTGAAGCTTGAGATTCCAACAAAAAAAAGAAAAGAAAGAAAAAGTTCAAGCCGTCCTCCCCATGACAGAACTCTTCGGCTAATGTTATGTTATCTTTACAGGCAAGAGAGTAGTTCAAAAGCAAGGTTTTCTCTTGCATTGAGATCTTTAGGGATGTGTTTGGCAAGTAAACCACTTGGCTCATAATTGTGTAATCGTACGCTTGGTCCCCTGCTCCCTCATGAATTCACTTACTTTCACCTTCAACTCACTTCTTTAAAGCAGGAGTGCAGAAGCAGGGAAGAGAGATGAGGGAGAATTCAGGAACGTGTGTGTGATTCCCTGAGTGGAATTCGGCACTTGAAATAAATCTAAAAAGAATCATGGATTGAAAGCCATCCAATTCCAGTTTTCAAACGAGAGTTTACTTAATTGCTCTGACAATTAAATGTTAATTAGTTGGAAAATTTCAAGACAAAACAGTGAAAGACTATGAAAGTTTCATCTTATCCATCCTCACCAGGATTATTAGTATGTAACAGCAGGTGGGTTTGATCATCCTGCAGATGTCATTCTGGCTACAACTGTCGGTTGTTTGATCCTGAAGGCCCTATCATTGCCACAATGTGAACCACATGTTGATCCTTTCTGGGTAACATTGAGTTTGATTCTGTGGGGAAAAAAAATCAATGTGGCCCTATAGCAAAAATGTGACTTTACATATATTAAAAAAGTAGATACACAATGGTTCAAATAGTAATACACATGCTTTCCTTTACCAATTTCCTTTTTCCATCTGATTCTGTTTTCCTTAGAAGCTCCTTTATTAAAGGGATACTCCACTCAAAAATGAAAATTAGCTAATACATTTTTCACCCTCAAGGCATCCTAAATGTGTATATGACTTTCTTCTTTCATCGGAACATAATCAGAGTTACATTAAATAATATCTAGACTCTTCCTAGCTTTAAAATGGCAGTAAATAGTGCCCGAGATTTTGAAGTGGAAGATTTTGGAGTCAGAAGGCCCTAAAATGAAAGTGAAATATGGGCAATTTTATCATTAGGTTCTCCGGTTAGATTCTCAGCCTCAAAATGGCAAATTCTAAGGCAACATATCAGTGTAAGTGAGTAACCGTCAAACTTTTGAACCAACAGAAACTGACAGGTGCTTTCCCTCTGGTCACTACAATAGGAAAGATTCATTTTTGTCAAAGGTAACAGAAATTACAGCAAGTTACAAAGCCTTTATGTCTATCTATCGCACTATTGAGGCAGGTTAAGCATGCACAAGGAAGTTGATTCCCTCTCATGTCTAGTGGGCATGTATTATTCCTACTGTATATCATTATGGGTAAGTTGTCCTAATTAGCACAAGGGCAGAATAATGAATACAACTCCATTAATCAAAAGGTAATATATGTAAAAGCAGCACTTTTGGCCTTGGGAGAAGCTGCTAAAGGTAGACACGGAGAATAAAATCAAAGGATGAAGAAAAACTATTCCTCTAGCGGTGAATATTGCTTAAATATTCATTTATACACTTACGTTATATTGAATATACACTTGCTTCGCGAGGTGGTAGGCAAAATATCAAAAGTAAACAAGAGCTCTTTGCTAATGACTAAAATTTAGAACTCAGTCGTAGATTGTAAGTGACTTAGAACGCGAAGCGTTTTCTATGCCTCGATGAATGCGGTTTGTTACTTCTATTAATGTCATTTTACAATATATTTTGAGGTAAAACGTGTTGTTGTTTTTTTGCTGTAGCTTTAGTGCTGTGGATGCGCAAGCATAGAAAACTGTTATAGCTTAAGGCAATAAATGTACAACTATAATTTAACTGAAACCTCTTGATTAGAAAATCAAAGTCACTCTTTGTTTTATGTTTATTCCTGTCTGTACTTAAATTGCTCACCAGTGTTGTTAACCCGGTCTCACTATTACAATTCGTAAAAGTTAGCAAAAATGACAGAACTTCAAATCAATAAAATTCATCGATTTTAGCTTGCTTGCCTCGTCTCTATACATTTATTTTAAAAATAAAATAAGGCTGTTAATAACACATTGAGAATGCAATTTTTAATACATGTATATTTTGCTTATCAAATTAATTGACAGATCTTCTCAATAGCTCACATTTACTGCAGAATACTTCAGCTTAGTCTCTCTCTTGGCTCTGGATTACAGTAGGTGTACAGCACAGGACAATGTCTCAAAAGTAAGCACCAATCAGAACTGTCTCTATGTAGGTCATGAGGCACAGATGGAGGCAGATGACACAAGGATGGTGGCGGGTAGAAATGTTTGAGAAAGCACTCAAGTGATCTCATTTTCCGAGGCTGCTACAACAATCTTTGCTTCATACTGCTGATTCCTCTAGTCTCCCTTTTTTGATACATTTGCACCTCCGAATCCGAAGTGAACACACTTGCACCCTCTCAGTGTCTCCCCAGCTCTCTTTAGCTCTGACATGGATGGGTGCTGGCTTTAAAATGCTTCTTTGGATTTAAAAATAAACTTGTGCTGAGTGAAAACTGCAAATGTTTTATTTTAACCTAACCTGAGAGAAAGAGAGAGTAAAGAATGAAAGAAAACAATGCTCTCTCGCTCTATATTTGAACTACTTTGTATTTAAAAATACCATTTAAAATTCTATTATACAATTCAGTATGTCCAATTGTATTTCAAACGATTCAATTCTTATTCAAAAGTATTAAATAATTTTAGATAATAAACAAGAATGATCATACGACGTACATTTATAGCTCTTCAATGCCAACAATGTACCAATAATTTATCATGTCATTTTTTGTCAATTATTTACTCATGGTCAGAATTGATCCGCATAACACCCTTATCTCAAAGAGAGATAATATTTAATATTTTTCACTAAAGCAACACATTGAGGCAAATTCAACATAAAAAATGTAAATATTCATATTACTGGGAAAAAAAACAATGGAAAAGACAGAATGAGGCAAGTAGCTTGGGTTTCAATCTGACATCTTCTCAGCACTTAAAAGACGACAGCTCTCTCTGCATCTCTTTCCTTATTCTATCTTATCAGTTACATTTAGCACCTTAACAAGAAGAGACGAGGCATGTATCAAAGTAGCACTTTTGTCATGTGGCATTAGAGCTCGTTCCTTTTTCGGTTATTTTCTATCTGATCACAGATTGTTTTCCAGCAGGTAGAATGAAAGATGCTGATTACATTATTACAGGTGCATGATCTCTGCACTTGCTGACGGATAATTTTTTAAAAATGTTGCCACTTCACATTTATACATGCTTGCTTTCTTTTCCCCTTTTATTTTGCTTTTCCTCCTACAGTACAAGCTAATTTTGAGGTGATTGATCAAATATTGCATGTACAGAACATGAGGGTATATGACGATGGCTATTAAAATTGACAAAGGCCACAATGAGACACTTACATAGATATATATGTGTAAATGTATATAATTTAGCTTCACTGTAAACCTTTTTAAAATTGAATTCTGTTCTGAGTTCTGGAATTTACAGGAGTAACAACAACATTGGAAGTTCTAAACAAATGTTCTTTATATCTGAGTAATGTGCACATAACCGACCAGTGCTGCGGTTCTTAAAAGCGTTGTGAGCTTTAGGATTGTTAATGCAGTGAGGCCAACATACTGACAGCACAACTGGGATGTGTGTGTCTTCTCCAGGAGTAGCACTTGCAAATAAGAGACACAGAGTATGTGTCGACTCATTCACAGATTTTGACACCAGTCTGTCTTTCTGCACTGTTCCCCAGCAGCTGTGCTGTCCAGGAGCAACCCATTATTTTTCACATAATGAGAGAAATATAAATGTTGTGTATCTGTTTGTATGCTAAAAATGGGTAATATATCTTTGCTCACTACTGTTTCTTTGGTTAAAAAGATCCAATACCAAACAGATTAAACATTTGGCATTATTTTTTTGTTTACACCTTCTGGGTTCCCGTGTGAAAATTAACCATGTTTTTTTATAGTAAAAGTGTAGATACTCATGGTTTTTGGCACATAGATTACCATATTTCTATAACCATAGTTTTACTACACATATCATGGTGTAAGTATGTTTGCTGTAGCAAGACCATGGTAAATATGCAGTTACCATGGTTTACCTGTAGTAAAACCAAGGTAGTAAAACCAAGGTTAATTTTTAAAGGGTTCTGCACAGGCAAGAGTAATTTAGGGGACTCTCTTGTGCATTTGTTTGTGTTGTCAACTTTGGTTTGTCTGTGTTTGGCAAAAGAAGTGATGCTAATTAACATAGTTTGTAGCCTGTCTATCTGGAAACCAAAAAAGTCCTTAAACAAAATGAAAACTCAATTCACACAAGTGAATCATACTTTCTCCTGTAGTTTCGTTTCCAGTCCTTTAGCGAGAAAGAAAGAAAGTTAAAACAGCACGAAACAGGTTACAGTAACATTTACCGCGTATAAGCAGTGACGTCCCGGAAGTTCAGTAGAGAAGAAATCTCCATAGCTGATGGTTGCTTACTGTGTGAGTGAACTGTTGCTTTGTGTTTCATCGATTTTTCATTCAGTTTTAGGTTTCTAAAACATTAAGTATAAAACTGTCACACGTGGGGCTTTCTGCAGCCTGTCATTGTTTAACTGTCACGTCTAACAAGGTTTGTGCTGGTATTCCGTAAGTGTTCGCTAGATGGCGCTATAATTCTTTAATTGCCGTAGAAGACTCTCATTAAACCAAGACGAGGTCAACGTGTTGTCTTAGGACGTACGTCCTGTTTAAAAAAATCCCCCACCTTCTCTAGTTTACATTTACATTTAGTCATTTAGCTGACGCTTTTATCCAAAGCGACTTACAAATGAGGACAAGGAAGCAATTTCAACAACTATAATAAGAGCAACAGTGAATAAGTGCTATAAACAGGTCTCAGGTATTTTAACACAGTGTAAGAAGCCAGATTTTTTTAAAAAGCACTTTAGCAACGAGACCAGCAGCTTGTAAGTACATTTAGACTTGTCTTTAGTTGTTTGTAGCGCAGTGGTAGTTTAAAGTGTGATTATATATTGCATATAGGTTGAAATGACAAAGTTTTACACAGTAATAAATATTTTAATTGTTTTGTGCAAGTTAAATAGTTAAAAAGTTATTTAAGAACTGCAAAAAATCTTAAACAGTAAACTGGTAAACTGTTGCGTTGTCTTTTCAGTCTTTTTTTCTTTCTTTCTCTCTCTCTTTCTCTCTCTCTCATACTCACACTCACATGCACACATCATATGTGCATATACTCACCCTACACATCACTTGGGGATGTTTACATAGGGCACTTCACAGCTACTAGAAGCTGTCTGTTTGGAAACAATAAGAGATCTGATATGCACGGGTAGTTCTGTGCCTCAAAAGTGAGTCCCAGTGTTTGGATAAGACATACACATTCATTATACGACGCATCAGATGGGCTTGAATCAAATACAGTAAGAAAGGCAGAGACTAACAGATGTAAGAAGCTGTCCAATTCAGCTGAGGCCAACTTTCTCAATATGTACAAAGCAGACCATGCTTTATCTCTATTAATACCATACACAAGCACATAACACATGTAGCCTACAAACTGTTGTCTCTTTCACCATCATACATACAGCCAGATAAGTATGCCTGGATAGACCATTTCTGCCCAGTTGTGAAGCTCCGCTGTGGGAGAAGATGTCATCTTTGGACCTTCATCCTAACAAGGCATGGTTTCTCTTACCGGGCTCCTCAGTGTTAGCTCTCCTACCTTTCCACTCTTTCTGTACTCACTTGCATAGACAATAAAGGCTTAATTGGGCCCAGACAATAGGTTGGTCACCTTTCATAGCCTTAACATTACCTGCCACTAAATCTTTTGAATGGTCGATTTTGCGACTATTCCTAAATTCACATTCACATATACATGACACCTAATTTACATTCAGATATTTAATAGATAAACACACTAATCTAAAAGACATGTTGCTATTAATCTATATGCAAATCAAAAACATATTCATTATTGTTTCAGAGAATCAGAGCGCAACAGAGGGAATGTCGCCACAGATAGCCGAGTTTAAAGATAACAACGAGCAACGAGCCAAACTGCCCACCTGAGGAAGAATGAAGCAGGCAAGCGCAAACAGCTGTGTTACATAACTTACCAGACTGAGTGCCCTCAACGAGCACTAATCTCCCTCAGCTCCCCGTGCTCAACTGTGCAGTTCGAAAATCTGTCTCGCTCTTTTCCTGCCAATAGAAACATTAATATATCTTAATAGCGCTCCTGACCTTAGCAGGTTCCATAGCGACTTACTGGACTTACCAGCTTGCTATGTAATCAAACATGTTAGCTTCTACATGAGATTTATGCTAACACAATAAAGCTCAGCATTTGTTACTTTTAATGATTTTTATAACCTGGTAATGTGATGTTTGACTTTGCTTAAATAAGCTAAAATGATAACGTGTCATGTTCTGTGGCCACTGTAACATACTGGCAGGAACGCTCAGTGTTATTATAGGAGTGTGCAACTGTCCTATGACACTCTGTAGCGTAGGGTGACTTGAACGGGTGTACAGTATGACTTAACACAATAGCATTGGACCTTCTTTGAGGTGTTGGGTAATATCGAAAGGTTTTCCAATGGAGTAAAACCTTATATCTATCTCTCAAACTATGAATATTTGAATGAAGTAATATTCATTCAATATATTAAAACTATTATTATTAAAACAGATATTTGTGGCACTTAGTATTTAACAATGCTGAGTCTGTTTTAACCCTTACTGTCCAAACCGTGGTGGGCAGTGCAGTAGGCCAAGCCTGTGTTTTCACACATAAGGAGTGTGTCACGTCCACTGAACAGTGCAAGACAGAGATCAGAGGTCAAACCCATTATGGAATTAGAGAAGGACAGTGACATCCACTCGGCTAGGGATGACAAGGCTTTTGTTGCCATGGGAACAGAGGGTAAGAGGTCTGTACTTGCTGAACTGTTCTCAGAGCCTGGGGACCCACAAACACGTGGTGGACCACATCTTCTGTCCTTTGAAAATAAAGCTGTCTTGTACTCTGATGGATGCTTTGAATGTCAGCAAAGGTTCGGAGGTTGGCTTTGTCAGTCTTAATACAGCGCCAGCTTGATTTAATTCTTATTGGAATAAAAAGAACAGACAGGAATTTTACTTAGGAAAGACACTACACCTATTTACATAACTCCCTCTTAACAACAGCTATATTACAGCACACGGGCAGACGGATCTTGCTCAGTGTTTTAGTGTTCCAGTTCACAAATGGTGTTGGATGCCAGACACGAATTGAATCTGTATTACATGTGTAGCGGGCCAAAGTGTTAGTCTGGGCTCAGGTCATCAATTATGAATAGAGATATACAACTGAGGCTGCATGTCACTGGATTTTACAGAGAGGAAATGAGAAACACAAGTTTGCCATTCATATGAATGGTTAGGAACACAATTGCCTAGGTTTCCGTTTCTGAGCGAATCACCCCTTGACACCACTGACCTGCTTGAAATAGTGGTTAAGCTTATCGTGTTTAATGCTTTTGTCAGTCTAATGGCAAAGATGGATAATCTGATATCAATAATTATACAGACGTCCCCTCTCATCACTTTAACACACAGTAGGAGTCTTGTTTCAGAGGACGGGTAAACTGAAAGTAACAATATACGTGTGATGTCATTCAAGTCCCGTGTTTACATATTTGTCTGTTGTCACTAGCATACTCGGTAGTAAGCACGGTAATAGCACTCTTTTTTATTCACGTCTCCATTGCATTGCCCTCCAGAGACAAAAGAGCAAGCAGTCATGTAAACATATACAGTTCCTATCAGATATACCTGCAGAATAACAACAAGATCTACCGTAGGGACAGTATTACAATGGGTGGTGAATATGAAGGAGGTTAACATGCTCTTGAAGAGTTCTCAGGGGAACACATACATACCATTGCTTTTATTTCACATTCACTTTGATGCAGTATTCATTTGTAAGTAAAACAAAAGGTTTACCATTCATATTAAAGCAAATAAACGGGTAGAAATGTACTGACAATACAATACAATACAATAAAATACAATACAATACAATGATGATAACCAATTCATTTTTTCATATAAAATGAACGTTTATGGCCCAAACCTGTCAAAAATTAGTACTTCGTATTTAAACATAATAAACGTTAGTATTTTACTAAACAGTGCACTAATGCAAAACGGCTTATTGTATGTTTTTTTAAACAATTGGAATCATTTCTGAATGCATGGACTGTTAGCATTTAGTAATGTATTATCAAAGAATCCGATACGTAAGTTCATCTGCCTGGGATACAGGTGCTCATGGTCTTCAAACCAAGGGGAGCATATCCCAGTGATATTTCAAAAGGTCACTATCATTATTGTTGCTTAGCAACCTGGAGCACAAACTGTAGATATAAACATCAATGGCTTAGAAACTGCTTGATGAGAGAAGTGTAACTGCACAAATGACTGTTAGTGTTTCCAGTGTGCCAGTACATTTCCTTTATAAATAACAGCTTTGTCATAGGGACCAACTCTTGTTTCTATGTTTATGTTAAACTAATGCTGTACTCTCAAACACACACAGACAATATATCTACCTACAGGAACAGTTTAAATAGTGTTTACATAAAGGTTTCTTATGCGGTTCACTGTATTCGAGTACCTCACTTCCAAGACTGTTGTGAAGATCTCAAAACTTCTAAATTCTCAAAAACATCTTGTGTTGTTCTTCAAAGTACAGCCTTATGGTATACTCTTATGGTCGGCAAACACCTCCCTCTCGATGGGTGTCGGTTCTGATCCGTGACTCTCTCCACGTGCTGAGTATGATGGATCTCCTTGGCTACTCTGTAGGGAAAGGCAGGTCTGATAAAGTGATTCATCTCAACCCCACAGTCTCTAATGGATCGACCATCCAGCAGCGCTTCAGAGTTCATTACAGCTCCCCAACACTCAGGACAAGAAAAGGAAAAATAGTAGAATCAGGTAAAAGACCAAAAATATGCCAAAAATGCACAGATATTGCAAACCTGTTTGAATTAAAACAATATCTGTTAACATCTTATCAATACTGGTTATGACATGTTGGCCTGTGAAATCATTTCCCAAAATCCTGGAGGGGCCCATCCTCATCTCAGCCTTACAAGATGATTTACACTTTATAGGAGTCTAATCTTGCTATTCATCTTTGGTTTAGTGTAGCTCTGTTTCCTTCTTTTGAGATAACCTGCAGACAAGTATTAGCCAATGAGGTGTGGCACCAATTCATAAGCTTCTTTAATCAATTTAATTAGACAATTAACCTCAACAATAGCAACTGTGCTATTGCACTGTGCCTTGCTTCTCTGTTTTAGACTACTGGCTATGCAATTGTCCAGGGGAGCACAAATCAATACAAGATCAACATGTTTCAAATAATGTTCATGGGGAGAAGTGATTCTCTTAAATCAGCTTAGACACTGTTTACTTCAGATAGTTTCCCATGGCTAAAAGAAATGCCAAGAGCTTTCAGAACAGAGAAGCTCCACAATGTGAAAGAATGGAGAAAATTAAACGTGTTTTATGGTTGAATATGTGTGTATTTGGAAAATTATGTTTTTGTGGGCTGAAACAGTTAGCAGTCTTGGAGGATTCTGAAGCCACGCACCTGCTTTTTATGAGGACCAAACTTTAACAAATTGTATAGTTATACCCCAGAAATCACCATGTCTGCCACAGCACGAATCTTACTTGCAGTTTTACGGATACATTCAAAATTCACCACCAGCTTTTCTTGACAGAATTCTCTAATCTAAGGAGAGAATGTCACGAGAGTGACATTTTTGGATGGTGCATGATAAAAGTTACCAGAGCAATGTTTCCTTGATACGACAAAACCATATATTATTATTATTATTATATAGACATTCTTTTTTGTATTCCATATCAAACCTTTAAAAGCACAAACTGTGGTTCCATGTTTGATCAGTGGCTCTGGTGACACTGATAAAAGGTCTGGTGCTGAAGAGGTGTGTATCTCACTCGATGGAAGATAAGGAGAAATGTGTCATATAGAGAAGTCTCTGTGGTTAACTGTATAGCATTTGTCCTTAGACGTGACCTCTCAGCACCTCCCTCCCTTCATCATTGCTGTAAAAAGCCATCTGAGAGACAGGCTATAAAGGAGGGGCAAAGCAAGTGTACTGTATTGATTGGATGGAAGGCTCATCCAATAAACAGGTGCTCCATCAGCAGGAAAGTGTTTCTACTGTTTAAGTTGTAATGATCTTTAAAAAATGATAATGATCTAATAAAGTCAACCCTCAGATTTACTTTATATTAGTATTTTTTAAATCTTTTAGGATTCCAGTTGCATTTTAACCTTGAAGTCTTTTTGCATTTTCCTCATTATTCCTCTGTGTGTTTAAATTTAGGCTGGTACATTATCACATTAAGCCAAACACCACTTATTTCCTTCACTCTCATTCTCTCTTTCTTAATCTCTCTCAGAGCAGAGGTGACCACACTTGTGTCACCAGCCTGCAAAACAGGGGAAACCAGCAGTGATTTAGCAAACAAGCGATCAATCAATGGTGCATTGAGGCATATAACACATGCCAGTCAAAACCTATTAAGTTCAAATGGTCCCCTTTAAATTCCACTTGAGTTGGCTGACCCTGTGGCAGCAAGCCAAACATGCCAGAGCTCAGAAGACAGTGGCCAGCATGAAGAATAACAAAAACAAAGAGATAAATTATGGTAAAAATGGCATTTACCAGATTATAATCAGGCTAAGCCTATTGATATATATCCCAAATTATCCATTGTATAAATAATAGAAATATAATCTAGTTAAAACACTGCAATTGACAAACATTAAAATTAAGGGCAAGTGTAATTTGTTGACTAGTGTCACGTGACAGAATTTCAAAGATATTAGCCAATCAGATATTCCCATTCCAAACTCTGGCCATTGTTGAGCCAATGAATGCTACAAAACATGTTTTGATAGCTCCTCAGAACTATATATAAAAATTATATATAGAATAATAGCTCATATATACTGTACTGTATAGTCACAGCTGCAGGGGTGACTTGGTGTTGCCTAAATTAAGCTGTTACTATATTTACAGGATAGCACGTCCTTTCGCACCTTATTGCGTAAAAACACTCCACGCATGAATAATAGACAGCTCATGGTGCACGAAACTCGAGGCATTGTGGCTGCACTTTTGATTGTTTTGAACACTGA
>JAZGTJ010006139.1:0-25715 GCA_036877575.1 Botia almorhae | reverse complement strand
GGATTTTGAACCATGAGTAAGCAGACGGCAGAAGCCCTAACAGGATTAGCAAATTTATCGCAACGCACGGATTAGCATTCTTTATTTGTGCGGAAGTTCATCCAGCCTTCGATATGATTGATTCTTGGAGATAAACTAGACATCAGTGATTCCTCCAAAAGAATTATGGGGCCCTTAATTGCAATTCAATGGAGAATCCATAGGTCACTCGGTTGGCGCGGGAGTTGGAAACTGACATCTCGTGAGTAATCATTGGAACTGATGAAAAGAACCGAAGGTTACTTGTCTTTTTGTCAGGCTGGGTTTTCTTTCTCAGCCTTTGATGTAGATAGCAAGCTGCCTCCCTTGTGTACAGGTTCAAGTATTTTTGTCCCCTACAGTTGAGGGCCCTTCTGCTGGTCCTCAATGGTTCTTTAGATCTCCACAGATGTCTGTCTGAGAATGTGATTGTGAGTGTGTTTGGTTCCCAGGGGAAAAAATCTGACTTGGATCAATGATCCCTGAATAACACGTGCAGACACAGCATCAGTCCCACCCATGTTCATGTTCCCAGCTACCAGGGAGCATTTTTGGAAGGTTGGCTAACGTTCTCTCAAAGTTATCCAAAACAGTCTTGCAGTAATGTTAGTAGAACTTTTTTAACGTTGTTTGTCATATGTATCATAAATGTTATTATTAAGTTATTAGTGGAATGTTTTAAAAACATTACAGCATTAAAAAAGTCTCATAAAGTCTCAATCCTGTTTATGTTCAGATCTTGTGCACGATTCATCTGTGCACATTATTTCAAAGGAAAAATATTGTCTTTGATCAAAATGGAGGAACTTTCATTATAATAATGGCATGTTTTTAATATCATGTTTCACTCGGAAGTACGTCACATTACAGATGTAAAATGGGTTGTTTCATGTTGACTTTAAAGTGAAGAATATGCCCGTTTTAGGAAAATTAAAATAATTGTTTCTACCAACTAATTGAAGCATCGAAATTAAAAATACGACTTGGCAAAGACAAAAAGATAACTCATGCAGTCTGATCTCAAAGATCTGGTAAATGGCTTCCCAGATTTATATTCACATTTATGCATTTTGCAGATGTTTTTATCCAAAGCGACTTGCAGTGTATTTAAGCTGTACGTTTGATCTGTATGTGTGTTCCACTGGAACGAACCATTTTGTGCTGCTAACACAGTGCTCTGCCAGTTGAGTTACAGGACTGGCAATAGCATTTAAACAGCAAAAAACAGTATCCAATCTCACCCGCGGTACGAGGAGATATCCAGTAATTCCCGGGATACCTCGACTGACAGATGAGTGATGAAACAGCTGATTTATTCCCTGTGCTCTGTAATACTTTACACTCGGATGGATGTATGGGCTGATATTTTCACTTTCTGAAACATTGTCAGACCATCTCCAGATATACTGCGTGCAGAGAGAGGGCTGTGTTTGTCTGCTTAGTGAAGGACGGCCAGTCTAATGGCACAGTTACACACACACGCGGATGGATGTAATAATATTTGCACAAAACAGCCTCTGCCTCACTGTCCTATTTTTGCTTGTCACATGGAGTCTGTCAAGGCCGTTCGGAGCAGAGAGAAGTCTCAATCCCTTTGAGTGACTGTCAGGGACTGTAAAGAATCTGCGTGAATCTTTCAGCTCCTCCTACAGTGACGAAGGCTCTCCCCACTGTAAGCTAATTCAGGTGCTTTAACATTTGCACAGGGCCATGATACGCATATGATTAACTCACCATCTGGAACAGTAACACTCTGTAACATTTAATGCAGACGTAATGGTTCTGACATATTTCAAGCAATTTAATTTAATTGCATTTGCATGGTCTCAAGTTAGAGGCGCAGTACCTTTTCGGAAAGTCAATACGCTTTTTGCTAAGACTAGCAAAAAGCACCAATTTTCAATAAATTATTACATGACTAATAATATTTGAGAACGATATGTATAATCTTTGAGCAGTAATATGTAATAAAAGTAAAATAAAATGATGTTTTTTACTGTCATTCAGTCATTGTAATTGTAAAATAATAAAGATCGGGTGATCAGGATCGGACATATTTTGTGTTAATAATTCATTAATTTAAATATTCCAGTGTAGTGTTGCATTAATACAAAATTCAACTCGTGTGCTGTCACAGGTGAGTGTATATCAGGTAGCATGCGCCTGCTTCCAATATGGCTTATCCAGTCGGATTTGAGAGCCAGATCTTTCCATTTTATAAATATCTGATGATACGTTCTGTTTTAATGCTTTCAGACATTCTAGCTTTTAGTAGCTCCTGAGCGTAACTCATGAGTCATGTTCCATTGTCCACAAGCAACATTTTTCAAATGTTAAGCCCACATCTAAGTTCAACCTGTGCTGCTTTTTTTTCCAGAATACATCTGAGTTTGGTGCAGCGGTTGAAATTAGCCTCAAATCCCACTCGTTTTGTTCTTTCGGTGAACAAAGCGCCACGTTTTGCGGTGTGCTGCGAGCCGAGGGCTTCTGTGAGGTGTTTCTCTGCAGATCATGCGTCTTTGTTGCACGGCGTACCGTGCCATTCAACTCATATCTTGTGATCTGAATCTCCGCAGCTGTTGAGAAAGCCTATTTTAAACCTGTGCGCTCCATCCGCCCCTCCTGACGTGACTCTGACTCTCATTGTGTTTCTGCAATTTTCATGATATTGTGCCGCCACTCTCCAGACAGCCAAACAACCGCACTTCCTTCACTAATTTTACCCTCTTGTTTAGTCACATGGACGCACATTATGTGCCTTGGGTGTGAGATGTTGCTCGGACTACAAATGAAGCTCTTGATGCTTTGTGCTGCAGGTCGCAGCTTTCAACATGCCCACAGGCTTTGCTGCATGAGTCAAGCTACTCGTATGATGCAGAATTGTGCATTAGGGGCTGGTTGTCAAAAAGGGAAAATAGAATAAAGTAAAAGATGCAACCTTAATTTAATTGATGGCTCGCATGTGGGCATGATGAATAAGTGGTTTAGAAAGAAAACATAAAACACTGCTTTATATTGACCATGCAGAACTGAGTTCATAAGAATGCCTTTTAAATTGCAATTTAATTTATAAAGTGCATTTGAAATGGAACAATATTTATATTTCAATGGGTTCAAATTCAAACGTATTAATGGAAAAGCAGCTGATTCTTAAATCCTGCATTTTTTTGTAAAGAACTGTAATAATGACCAAGTAAATCCATGCAAGATCCAAATAAATGTTTCTGTCATTGTTATTGCACAGTAGGCTCTCCTTATAAGTTGTGTGTTCGCACCGATGGACTGCTTATGCTAATCAAGGCACAGTTTGGGAAATGCAAAACACAGGCTTTGTTACCTTGCAGCATGCTTCGCGTCTTGCTGCAGCACGGTCGAACAATCCCATGGGACGTACACTGTGAGCTGTGCACAGACATCAGTGCTGTTCACTGGGGAAGAAATACAGTAATGAAAACAGCTTATTAGGTGATACTTCAGAGCTGCTGGTGGGCATGAAGGCATCATACAGTATACTTTGACAATTAAATGCGAACGATCGCTTTAAATTTGTATGTACATTGTGTTTTGTTATTCTTTCTCTCTAACTGTCAATCACCTGTCTTCCTGGATATATTAGCTGCTATTTGCAAACAGATAGGCATGTACAACATGTCAAGTCTGGATTTGATTTATTATGGATAATTTATGCCTAGTTAAATGTCCTATAAATAATAATGTGTCACAGAACATTTGACTTCTTAATAATTCACGACCACAAGCCCAGGAAAACACAGTCAAGGCGTTTTTCTGCTTGCTTTGTGCATTTGTGCAACACGAGAGGGTTTGACTGCTTTGTAAAGCTAAACTAAGTGCTTCTCATCTCCGAGAATATAAAATGTGGCTTATTAATGCAGTGGCTTGCCTGGTAGTTAATGCAATGCAATAACAGTCTAAATTAAATTTTTTTGCACATCTCTGGGTCTTTTTTTTACTTGCAGATCATTTCTCTTTTCAGAATTCTACCACATTTTAAAAGAAGAGGGGACGCTATCTCCAGGCAGATAAATTTAAACCGAATCCTAGTCTTAGCCCAAGAGGTTTGACTTACCCCTGCAAAGATATTAATTGTCGTAATTTGAAAATTAGACTTGAGGTCATACCTTTTAATAGAACCTCTAAGTAATTTCCTACTTATACGGTTTTAGTGATAGCTGGGCCCCAAAAAATGTGATCAAATAGATATCTGAACCTTGAGCACACAGCATCTTAACTATGAGCACATTTTTGAGAGATTCAGAGACATTTTAGTGAGCAGAAAACCACTAGGGATGCCACACACTTTTCTGTAGAACACGTAATGAATACTGATGTGTCGCATGCAGCCTCATTTTATTCCACTTTTTCAGTGTTTTGGTGACTAGCTAATCTTGATGTGAAGTATGTGTAGTTTTTTGGCCCACAGTCATTTATATAAATATAGGATTTTATTTTACAGGCATAAAAATACTCATAAAAACATACTGCGAAATATTTATTTGAGGCCATTTACACAAATCCGCCTGTCCAGTCTGCACATTAGCTATTCCACACAGCTCCACAGAGACCAAATGCTAGTAAACGCTAAGTTTGTGTTTGTGTTTTGCCAGGTGTGCGATGGGTCTCCGGAGTCTCCAGAAGCAGATACAGAGGAGGGAGCTGCTCCAGGCATGGAGCATTTCCAAGTGCGCAGACGTTCCAGTCGGAATCTGCAGCTGCCCCCTTTGATTTTCCGACAAGCTGAGCAACATGACTGGAACAGCAAAGAAAGCGAGCCCATTGCCCGGCCCACCACCCTGGCACTGCGCATACCCCCGGTCATCGCCATCACCTCTGCTGATGCAGGCAGGTGAGCAATAAACACATGTAGTCTCATCATGATGGTGTTACCCAGTATTGCTTTTTAATTATAATATATTGTAATTGGAATCTGTTCATATCATTTGTTTTTCAGTTATTTATCAATCTTTTCCATTGTACATATTTTGATGACTGCTTTGATTTTTTACTTTTATATTTTGATTTTGATTTCACCTGAAATGATTGTGAATGTCAGTTCTGATTGGAGTGATTGATGAATGCTTTTATTCTAGTCTATGTAGATTTTTAATATCTCTGACCCTAACTCACTACAAAAGCACTGTATTGGCCAAAGTTTGTATATTGGTGCATTCTTAGTGGACCCATGTTTGACCAATTGTATTATTTACCATGGTTCAAATTCCTATGTAATTGCTCTTTTGCAAAATAATTTGTGTTGTGTAATGATTACAATGAGCTGACTGTGTTTTTCTGGCTTATTACATGCTGGTCGATCAAATAAATAAATAAATGAAAATAGCTCAGGTATGCTTGAAATTGGATAATTAAAGAGTTTATTCATTGGTCATTTTACAAAAAACATAGAATGCCACGACTGACCAAAATCAAGTATTACAAAGAGCTGTGAAGAAAAGCAACAAAAATATCACATTTGCAAGACTTTGGCAAAAATTGGCGTCATTGCTAGCTCTTCAAATCCTGTTTGTAGTGTGACAGGTTCTTTTGGTGGGAAGGCTAGATTGGAACATTTTTTGGCATTTTGTCCAATGTCGGCTCGTTGCTGTTTAACTGTCACTTAGCATCCATGCAGCCTGTTCGCTCTGTGATAGGCTCTTTAAAGAGACAGAGCTAAAGGGTGTCTCTCTAGGGTTGCTAGCAGATGGATAAAAGAGAATTTGTGGCTTCAGTTCTCTTAATGTAAATGTGATGTTTATCTATAGCTTTATCCATCTTTGCTGCACGATTTGAGATCTCTCTTATGTCCATAACAAACGTGTGGGACGCGTTACCTTAGGGAAGAGTGGAAGTAAAAGTGTTGCTTGCTTTAGTAAATATCACATACTTGATCTCCTTAAAATTAAGGATGTTTACGGTGTAGAAATTTTTGTTTTTAGTTCCGATGTTTATTAGCCTGAGATGTCTCGCATACTACTGTAGTAACTTACAGTTTTTATCAGGCAAATATTATGTCTGCATCATGAATATTTTATTGTGTTTTAAAGATGAGATTTGTTTGCTGGTTTTCCAAAAAGCTAAAAAACTATCCTCCAACATGTTTGCCTTAGTTCTGCATACACTGTATAATGCTGGTAGCATAAATGCGTGCATGCACTCTCTTTACTTTACCTCAGTTCTACATACACTGTATAATTCTGTATGAAGCATGCATGCATGCATGCACTCTCTTTAGTTTACCTCAGTTCTACATACACTGTATAATGCTGGCAGCATAAATGCGTGCATGCACTCTCTTTACTTTACCTCAGATCTACATACACTGTATAATGCTGTATAAAGCATGCATGCATGCACTCTCTTTAAATGTGGCCTTATTCTGTAAAAGAGAAAAATCAGAGGCACCCCACCACTCACAATCAATTTCCTCTTGTGGTTGTTCATTGACAAGCTGCGTCATCTTTAACTGCACTTTATTTTTAGGCCAAACTAGTAGAGCACTGATGTAGTGTTTTAGTCAAAATTGATTGACCAGGTACTGTACAATCTCCTTCCATTAACATTTAATAGTTTACATGGTTACATTAATAGTGCTGTTTGTAACCAAGGACAAAAATGTTTTGACAAAAGTTCCTCTCTTTTATCCCCCGCAGAGAAAACTCAATCAGACCTTTTCTAGTTGGGAATGAGACAGTAATTTCCTTGTAGGTTCTGAATCACAGACATCCAGTTAAAATGTCAAAATGTCTTATTAGATGTTGAAATCATGTCAGTGCGGATGGTAAGTCTTTACTGTGTAAAGTAAAAATAGCAGTTGACGCAGTTTTTTGCGATTACATCACACAACTGCAGAGGAGAGAGTTGTGCCACTTTCCAAATATGTTTCCAGCATATATCGGTTTGCCCCTAAGCATTGCACATTTATAATTCATTCAGCGCGGCTCCGAACTGTCACCGAATTAAACGCAGTGACACATTTTGTCGGCCATACCGTCGATTGGGTGGTTTAACGACCTCATTGGCCACCCTGTTAGTGCTCCATCCTCTGTAGATTGAATGGAGCTGTGCAATTTCATTTAAGAAAACTATGAATCATTAACAGGCCAAAACAGGTTCCATTATGGTTGACCTTTGTTAGGGTTGTTGAGCCAGCATTGCATACACAAATTCTGAAAAACAATACTTCTCACAAGGTTCATGTGTTTCACACAAGTGTGAATACAGAAATTTGCTTTTGTCTCTTGCCGAAGCCATGCTGTGCTGGAGTGGCAATATCAGGAGCTTGAATCAGCTACGAACTGAAATACAATTTTTATGTGTCTGGTGAGTCATATTCTCTGGTGCTCCTTGATATATGAATACATCTGAGGTTCATTTAGAGGTTTGTGCACGCTGTGGCATGTAATAAATACAGTATGCGCCATGTAGCATATATAAAGCATAAAAAATCATTTTCACGGTTTTACGCTTTCCACTGAGTATGACGTAAACCATGATTCTTAAAAATGTTCCAATTACATGCTGTGATTGTTTAGTTACTTATTTGCCATCATCACATGGTTTGGATTCGGTACTGGGGATGTGCAGAACTACATATTTTAAAAATCCAGTAGTCGTGGCTTAACTGAATGGCTAAGGAAAGCCATGTATATTTATGCTAGTTTAGGGTCATATTCCACTGAGACATGTTAGATGAAATTCTAAAACGGTATAAAATGGTATAAAGAGATAAGAGTCAAAGTTGAAGTCAGTCCGTGAGGTAGGGTCTACATGGACATGACATCCAGGAAAATAAAAAAGGAAAAATCAAGTTGACTTCGGTAACAGTAATCTGAATAATCGACGATTGACAATCGTTCCCTGCATGATCACATTGTAATCTAGCGTGTAGCTTGTTTTATTCTCCTGAAAGGTTTACTTGTCTGACTTATTATGAAGGTTCATATCGGAAAACCGATTTCCATTTTCTGTCTTCTCAAACTCGCGCATCTGATAGGCGAATAGGCACTTTGATTTGCTTCACCAGACCTATATCCATTATTCAGTTCAATCATGAAACTTATCAACTCATGAAAATCAGTCAGCCTACAGTAAACTTGAATTTGCATAGGAAAATTCACTCTGAAGTACATGCAGGATTTGCACTGCATAATGCATTTTCTGCCTTTAATACACCATTTCTGAAGCCCACAAAGTTGAACCAGCATGGTAGGTGACAGAAAAGGTGAATGAAAGATCCCATAAAATTGGCTGGGCGTGTAGGTTTCTTTTATATTTTGGCACGTTATTGAAACATGATGTTGGGTGGAGACATATTGAAGGGCTTGATCCTTATAATTGGGGGGCGGGTGGTTGTGGTTTTACGTTTTTATTCTTGGAGAGCCTTTTAATGGATAAAAATATGGATATGCTCTTCAGTGCAAGATTAGTCATCAATATTTTTGTACTGTTTTCCTGAAAAAACGCTTCGAAAAAGATTTTAATGCATTTAACTTTTAGTAGGGCCCTAGAAAATAGATGGACACATAGGCGTAGACTAAAACCACCAGAGTCACCAATAATATCATACCTTAACCTTCCTTAGCCTGCTTGATGGCCACTTAATTTTTCGTACAAAAACTTTTGTTAAATGAATTTAAACGGTCTCTGTATGTGATTGCCAGTTATTTAAGTATTTCCAATGGCCAATTCGACATATTCGTCCTTTCAGCGTTAAGGTAAAGTTATACCGTAGGTATTTTCTGTCTGGTGTGTGTTTTTTTTTTACCTCAGAAATGCATGTGGTCCTTCATCCTGCGACGCATTCGTGCTGTAATATTAAAGGCGGCTTATCGGAGTCGCTTTTTACCTCAGAGTCAGAGGCGGTTTAAAATAACGGACGCTCCAGCTGAGCGGGAAAGTGAGCGGCTCTCGTCCGCGTGGAGGTGATGCGCGCGCGGGCGCGCGTGCGTTTGCGGAGGCAGCGGCCGCCCGCCTCACCATCTCTAGCGCAGAAACTCACTGAGAGAGAGGGAGGGAGGAGGAGGAGGAGGAGGAGGAGAGGAGACAGCCGATATTCTCTCACACACCGTCACACAGCGTACCTGAAAGCACCGGGCAAAAATGGACCGAACCTACGCGGTGGATACGGGTCACCGACCGGGTCTGAAGAAATCGCGGATGTCGTGGCCGTCGTCTTTTCAGGGATTTAGGCGGTAAGAGCTGTCCTTCCCATATCATGAGGGGATGGATGGGTGTGTTACGGGGCTTTTGTGAAGTGCACTTTCTTCGTGTAAATTGAATCCCTCGACTCTCAAGTTCATTGAGTTTTTGATACGTAAGATAATAGTGACTGAACGCGCATCTGCTTTGTTTGTTGCGCACGGGACGCGAGAATTTCTGCACATTTCTCGCAGCCACTCTTTGTTGTTGGTTCGCTAATTGGAGCGCAACTTGTCAGTCATTTAATCTTGTAAACAAAGCCGGTCGCCATAAATATTTCTCTCTCATTATTTCATGAACCTTTTAAAAACTCAGAAAGTTCTTATTTCTGTTGGGAATTTGGCCACTTTAATTGCGCAAATACCCATAATGGTCTTTAACATAGCTGTCTTTGGTCTGCTTTTTATTAGATCAAATATAAATCCTATATTGATCAAACGATTTGGTTGTGTGTGGCATTTAGAGGTTATATGGCGGATTATTTAAGTATAAGTAGACGTATGTGGATAATCCGACGATAATGAACAATAATCTGGATATTATATGGGCAAAACCAGCGCAAATTCAAATGTTATTTCAGATAAAGGCACGTTTACATGTGGCAAAAAAGGTTATTTGTGTTTTATGAGTTTATATGAGTCCATGTGTTTATTTATACAAATGATACCCTGTGGAAATCTAATATTGTGTTGGGTTTTGTCTGCTAATAAGAATCCACTGATGAAATTGCAATTTACATTTATGCATTTGGCAGACGCTTTGACTTACAGTTCATTCGAGTTATACATTTTGTCAGTGCATGTGCTCCTTGGGAATCAAACCCACAACCTTTTCGTTGGTAACACAATGCTCTACCGGAAAACACCAGGAATAATCATAAGGCTGCATTTTTGGCTAACATTAGTGTGAGCAAATATATTGGTTACATTAATAGAGACATTAAGCTTGTGACAAAAAATGTTAAGATCTCTGAAGAATAACACAAACATTGTCTTAGATTACACAGATGCCAGTTGTCATTGACAGTCTGGCAGAGTTTGTTGTTTGGTGTCATTATTCTGTTTTGGCTATCATAATTCATAGTTGTTGTTCCACCTTGAATTGTCCCCCAGGAGGACAAACATCACCACATACTTAATGTGCCAATAGTCTCTCTCACTTAAACATGCCCTCTGATTTATATTTATATAACACGGATAAAGGAAAGCGGTAATGTGCTGGAGAAGTCATGATTTTCCATCGATAGCATCTCCTTGGTTTTTATCATCGATCGCACAGAATCAACTGCTCAAGATGTTTTTGATTCTGGAGTGCGTTTTATACATGATATGTCCTGAGGCGTACAGTAGGAGTTTATTTTGCTCTTAAACGCAGAGAACATGTTGTCCTTCTGTGGGGTTACTGTCGGACTGGCTTCATCTGCCAATATGTTGGTCATAAGGAGTAATGACAGTGTTGGGTTTCATTCCCTGAGTACATTTCAGAGAGCTCTTTGTTAGGGCTGAGCTGGGCTAACCCTGCAGATAGAGAGAGAGAGAGAGAGAGAGAAGGACACAGCCCTGAGAGCTGACAGCTGGCATTGTCTGTCCTCCATTTATTTAATTTTATACAGTTTGGTCAAATTTGTGACATATCAGACCTACAATTACATGCGCTTCCTCTTGAGAAAAAATTGCTGACAAAACGCAAGTTATATCCGTACCACTCGTAGCCATTTCAATTCTGCCGTCTGTATCAGAAGTTTAAAGGGCATTACTTAGCAATACAGAGTGCACTTAGTACATCAACTTAATTAAACTAGCTTCAACAATTATGGCTCCATTTTTTTTAATGGCCTGCCGTGGCTGTTTGTCAAACATACATAGTTGCATCTAGAGGGTTTGTTAGATTTAATGGCAAGTCTGCAACACAGAGTTTGTCTTTCTCATTAGAGCGAATGGCTCTGCGGCTGGTATACCCAGGCACTCACTTTACCCTCCAGCTATAAAGTGAGACCTCATCAGATTTATGAGTATTGTGTAACAATGTCACATGACTCCTCAGGGTCAAGGGCACATCCAATTACACAAACAGCGATCTGTACTGTAGTCTTCCCCTGTGATGCATTCTCTGATTTTCTGGAAAGTTGTGAGTGTGGTTTTACCCATAACTCCAGACAGTTCAGTTCTGTATGTGAATGCTGCTGGAATTTGGCCAGTAATAAAAAATTCACTTGAACATTTTGGGATACCCCAGCTAACAGCTTTAGGTTGTAGGAATGTTTCCCTAAAGCTTCCATTAAGTAACAAAATTGTTATGAATATTATGTTGTAAGGAATGTTATTTTAAAAGTTCTAGAAGCGTTAAAAATGTTTTTTTTAAATGTTTTATTAATGTTAGTGCTTAGTGATAAGATGTCACTTTTAAAACGTTCCACTAGCAACTTAAAAATAACATTTTTGGTGTATGATTTAGAACATTTAAAAAGTTATACTAATGTTACTGTATTAACGTTACACAAACATTTTGGTAACTTTGAAAGAACTTCTAGAGAATGTTAGCCAATGTTCTGAGAACATTCCCTGTTACCTGTGAAATAATTGTTTGACATGACACATTGTGGTGGACAAAATGACTCTTGATGCATTTGACAGTAGGGGGGGCATTTTCCAGGTGAGGGTAGATTTGCCCACACTGAGAGAACAACACATTTATCATCTGCATATTAGCTGTGTGACTGTACCGCTGTAATTTTGAAGTATGATGTTATCTTATATTACAGCAGAATAATATCCTCCTGAATTGAAGAATTGTGTTGATTTAAAGATGACTGATGGCTGTTGACAACATAATAAATAATTGGATAAACACCCCAGGACTGCACTGTGTATATTTTCAGAGCAGATTTGCTATGCATCAAGAGAAGGACCAGATATTACCCAGGCTGCGCTATCATTGACTTCATTTTGGGTTAATCATCTCAAAACATTTCAAGCAGCTAATTAAGGCTGGGCCACTCGAAGATGTCCGGCGTTCCTTTGAGGTCCAGGGCCTGAAAAATCTTTGCGGAGATGCTTTCACTCAATGTGAAGTTGCTTTAGGGAGTGATGTCCTCTTGACTTTGTCTTCACAGATACCTAATTAGACAGAGCAACTGCAAAAAAACAGAGACTAGCTCCCTAGCTTTGTCCTCTGTTGTCCTAGTGGGTGTCACATGCCTTGACCAGCTTTGTAGTGAATAGTCCAACTGAGGAGAAATACACCTTCCTTCTCTGTTTCTTGTGTGTGATTCTAGAGCTGAGAAGCGTTTGTAAAAGTGGGAGTTACTTGACTCTTTTTGCCACTCGAGTAGTGCTACTACTTTCTGAAGTGCTAATTGAAAGCATACATTGCCGGTGTCAAAACATGCTTGAACAAAATTTGTTTGAGATGTATATCATTATTGGGTGTGTGGTGGTGTTCTTAAGCGATCTTAAACGAATGAACAGAAATCCTGCCGGCGCTTCAGAATTCCCCGGAGAGCTGCTTTGTATTCCTTGGAATGTACCCGGACTCCCAGACCTTTTGGGAAATCAATATACTGATGAATGCTTGTCTAAAGCCACAAAAAGAAGATGGATGCGGGAAGTATTTTAAATAATTGAGCTCTCTTGTTTCTTGTTTGACTTTTGTGGCCGTGCTTGTGTTGCCAAGTTGTGGTTCTGTCTAGGTTTTATTTTGATGTCACCTTTTGTAAAGTGTTTACGGGGGAAGGCAGAACTCATGAGATGGATGACTTTGTGTAACACCATTTTGACGTTTGTTAGAGCCACAGAAGGTGTGAAATAGGGCGGAGAAGGTGTGTCAGCCTTTGTCAATGAGGAAACCAAATTGATTGGAAGGCTTCACCCCCACGTTCAAACAGGGTTAAATATGAGATTGTTAGTGTCAAAGAGTGTCTGGCCCCAGCGTGCCAAACAACTGCATGCTTCACCTGCCAACAGCCGAGGTAAATTTGCCCACCATAAAAAATTGTTACCAGCCGTGAAATTGAATTTTGCACTATTTAATTTGTCCCAGTGACTATGGAATTATTTAGACGTTTTCTTGCACATTAGCAGAGATGATTGTATTCGTGTTGTGAAAATGATCACTTTTTTATTATTTTGCCATTTTTGTTTCTTTGTTTTTGTTCACATTTCATGGCACACTTTCCTTGTGACAGTGACATTTAACGTCAACATGAAATGAAAAATTCCCTCATTTACTAAAACATGGTCCTGGTCTGTATGTGCGTGATTTAGTGTGTGTTATTGTAAAGATATAAACATTTGTTTTCTGAATTTTTCATCTACTTTTTGTGTGAACTTCTCACAATCCAGTCTATTCAAATGGATAAATTCAGGTCCTGTCCTATATTTATTTATCATTGAGGCTGTCCGGTTTCAATCATAAATACTGACGTAAAATTAGCTATGAATGGTGTTTCATGTTTACTTTTAATTCCTGAGTTTTTTTATACTGTAGTTCATTAAGATGCATTTATACTCGCATTTGGCATTTGAAGAGTGTTAATTAAGGACTTTATCTGGCCCCCTTTTTAATCCACGTCATATACGAGGTCTTCTTGATTTCTCGAATGGGGTCTTCCATCAGTTCCAACTCTCTGTTCTCATTAACTGTGATTTCTGCATGGCCTGAGGTCCAGCGCAGTGTGGTGAATATGGAGCGAGTATGTGTCTGGAGTATTCCTGAGGTGGGTCAGTGCAGAGATAATGGGTGCTGAGAGGCGACCTAGAAGCTAGTATCTGAAGTGAGAAAGTGAATGAATGAATTGAATCAATTCGCATGTATCCATATAGCGCATGTATCCGTGTGGTGCTTTTTAGGAGATGTGTGCTGTAACTGTTGTTGACTGTTCCAATTTTTACCTGGTGAACAATACAACAGGCATAAAAAGACAGAAAAATTGAAAGAGGAAGCCAGAACAGTTCAGAACATTGTGGGTGTTTTTTGACTTGGGTCAGTAAGCAACCACCTAGAGCACCTTGGCAACCGAATAGCGATGCCCTGGCAACCACCCACAACAACTTTGCATTTTGATGATATGGCAACAAATGGATGAAAGCCCCTAATGCACCAGAATGATGCAGATTTTAGATTTGGAGAGGAATTACGCTTGTCTGCTATCTGTAAGACCAGATTGCGAAGGTTCCCTAAAAAGCCTCATTGGAGTTCCATTAATATGCAAACAAATTACACTGTCATTCTCTCTCTGCAGAAATCCCCTGAAGTCGTCACATTCAGAACGTATCAGGGCTCATTTGTTAGATAAACAAGGCAATTACTGCACTTTTTTAACGACTTCTGGTACCCCGTGATCCTCGCCAGCGAATATTTTACTTGTATAACTGATGGTTCACAAACACCCTCTTTTGCCTAATGCCAGGAGTAGAAACCCTTTAGCGCTTTTCAGAAGGAATTAGTTTGAATGTGATTTTAATCTGAATTAAATCTCTGTAGTCACTTTAGAGGTGGGAGTGTCTCTTGTCTAGTAATGGACGTTAAATTATGATATAGGATATATTTATGTGAAAATGTTACTAAAAATGTTACCTCCTACGTCTAGCTACTATAGCGGCTAATTTTATTATTATAATTTTTTAACTTTGTATGGGATGGTAGCAGTACTGGATTCACTAACTGCTATTTTACCTTGAAAAGAGCCCCAGGCAACACTGAGAAATTTAGATTTAGTTACAGTGTTTGATGAAGGTCAAAATAAATAAGAAGCGTGGAAAACAATAACACACAACAGTCACAGAGATTTCTGTCCGGATAGGATTCGATTTCTCACAGGACGTTAGCTGAAGAACTGTGCGCAATTTGCCCCGTCATATTTTTTAAATAGAGGTCGTATGAGAAAAAACAGACGCAGTATTAGAATGGAAAAATCACACGTACTGCCAAGTACTTCTACAGATGCTTCTGTGAAACGCTGATTTACCAGGAGAACCGGGTCCCATCCGTACAGAACTTTTAGGTCAATTTAACTTTTTAAATATGAGTCATCTCTGATTGGTCACGCCGCATTTCTAAGATAAAAGCGTACGTTTCGGCAGCGCTCCGGCAGTGCCATTTACTCTGTATTTAAATATTTCCCCTTAAAGAAATGAGTCCAGTTTCTCCCAGGTGGTTCCCTTCACGTTAAGCAGGGTAATTTAGTTTTATGTTAGTGGGATTAATTAGGTGGTTGCAGATGTTTGGGAGTGTTCCACTGAGTCTACCTCTGTCTAATTAGTGAAAAATATGTGTAGTCTTTGGAGAACAGCTGATTACATTCCAATTAGAAACTCCAACACTTTCTTCTGTGTTTACCCATGACTTGTTATGTGCTCTAGGTCGTGCTATTAGTTAACTCTCCTTAAAAAAGCTCATAAAATCTGACATTTAAGACTGTACGTGCAGAGATTACCCAGGAAACAATTTAAGGTTGTAATTATGTTTCCTTAACATTTCCATTAGGTAATAAAAATGTTAAAAATGTTATTTTGAAGGTTCTAGGAACATTTTCTTAGACATTGTATTAACATTACCGTTTGGTTAGAACGTCGTGCAAACTTTTTTAATTCTGTAACATTTTTAAAACGTTCCACTAACAACTTAAGAATAACGGTTTTGATATATATGATATATAACAGTAAAAAAACCTTCTACTAACGTTACTGCAAGAAGACTTTGAGAGAACTTTTAGAGAATGTTCTGAGAACGTTATTTCTTAGCTGGGTATTAATGATGTGCCGATTCACCGGCACTGATCTGAGACCAGTGCCACAGTGTGCCCAGCACTACAGCTAGTGAATCTACCCACAGCCCCTGGGAAATGTATTTCAGCAGGTTGTCAAGTTAGATGGAGTGCTGTGCCATTCCTCATAGCTCTCAGCTCATCAAAGATTAAACAGACAGCCTGTTTAGTTACACAGAGCAGGACCTGTATACCAGCGACTGTATGGAGCAGAACATGCGTGCAGATTTGTCTGGCTGACAAACATGGCAATGAAAATTATGAATTCATTTAATTTACATCCATTGAGAGTCTTGGGTCTTGTAAAAGACTTTTTAGCTGTAATGTTTTTCCTGCGAGTGGAGATTGTTATACGCTAACAGTCTCTATAGTGGTGTCCTTGTGTCCATCTAACAAAAAATACTGTTCATTTATTTTTTTATCCTGGTGTAGTTCTTTGCCCCTTATGCCACCATTGCATTATTGTATTTGCTGTTTTTTATTACTTAACTATTTTCTGTGGTAAAATTGACTGCATGCTGCACATAGAACTCAACTTAAAATAAACCCTGAGCAAGTTTAGTGCAAATGCGTATATCCATTTTTGCTGTGTTGAATGCTTAAAGCTCTTGTGAAAGATCGTAATACTATCTTGTACTAGTTAATGTTTTAATGATTATTAAACTCTTGAGAAATGACTTCTTCAGTATGTTTGAATCACTGGGGGAAACACCATCTTTTAGCACTAAAGATTGTGTTTGTTTGTGTGTGTTTCATCCGTTTGTTAAGTCTACACATATGATACTTCTCCTGGATTTCGTTGTTTTGTCAGTTTATGGCGATATCAAAAGCCGCCAAGGAGTTGTTTTGTTTCTTCACCCGATGCTCCTCCTCTCTCTTTCTGCGTTCAGTTCTCTTCAGATGTGGTTTCTTGTCACCTGACGTTGCATTAATGCAAGACGTTTCTACAACTGTTGTGTTGTTGCGCTCCTGTTCTGTCAGGCAAGCTCACAGCAAATACCCACCTGTGTGTTTTCGTACTTGTTTTGTTCCAGATTTTATAAGGAAAAAGTCAGCATTATGGGTCACATCCTTCGCCATCCTTCCAGGAATGGCAGTCATAATTTGATCTCTCATCATTATCTTTTTAATGGCTTTGCTGCTGTCTGTAAGTGCTTTCCCTCTTCTTCGGAGCACATGTTGACTTCCTCCAGTTTAATCCTATTAGAATGACACTGAATATGACTTTTAAATCACTCAAATGAGTTCAGAAATGGGAAGGGCTGTAGCCGCATCACCGAGCGGCGACAGATATATATATTAGCAGAGTAAAATTGACTTATTATTGGCTAAACCCAAGGGGCTTTTTTAATAGCTGTATTCTGCATGTCAACCATTGACATATATACGTTTCTGTTGGACTGTTTTCTAAAGAACTTTATGAACTTTTATGAAAATTGTCATCATTTACGAGTGTCCTGAGCTACGAAAAAACGCTGCTTAGAAATTATTCTTCCTTCTCTGCCAGCAGCCCAATTACTTGCAACAAGGTAGCTATGAGAAGGAACGTCGTTAAAGCACATTCTTACGTAATGGTCAAAGAGTCAAACACTGATGGACCATCTCGCAATCTCCCACACAGACGTATGCCTGCCTAGCAACACCTTTCTACTAAGTGGAATCGCCTCTTTCGTTTGTAAAGGTGACGGCAGATGGTTGGCTACTTGCTGCTGCTAATTGATGATTATGTTTTGTTGAATTGATTAGCGCAGGGAAAGATGAACCGCTTACGCCTGATTCTGTCTCTCTCCTGACATTGTCTGGAAGCTTTAAACATTGCAGAAAAGAGTTTTTTCATAAAGCTAGCTAATAGAGCTCTGAGAGCATCGTAATTGTCTGCTCGGAAAGTGCCCGTAAAATTGAAGGCAGCCGGACATCATAGTGCGGGGATAATGTTTTGCTAGTCGTCATTCTCATTTGTACCACATTAGCTTGTTTACGGAATAGACCGTCTCCAGCTGCAGCCTTCCCTTTAATATACACTATTCAAAAGGTCATAGCCTCTTTATTAGTAGATAGTTGCCATGGTTTCAGTAGACCTTATCAAAGGAATAGGTTCTTCTGTGTTTATGGATGTGTTGCTAGTTCTGTCTCAACTGTTTCAAATGAGTTGAAAGGGTTACGGTGGTTCTTTGATCAGTACGGTTGGGAATCGAGAACCAGTTCAGTTTTAGAACCACTTTCATTTAAAGAAATACTGGGATTTAAATGATGGTGCATATTTCTGTTGTGTTTGGCACAAAACCCTGAAAACAGCATGACCAGTTTAGTTTGATTTACAAACAAATGTCTCTCATGTCACTCAAACTGATATTTCCTGGGGAATCGGACCTGATTGCTCACATTTAAATCATTATTATAACCTTACAGTTGGGAAAATTCATAAATCAGTCCAATAGCTGGTTAACATTTGGACCCACAGACCTTTTTTTGACTTATTAAAAGTTTGTATTTTCATCATGTCCAACTCTGTTTATGAGTACTTAAGGCTTGTGAAATTTAATGGAATTACTGAATGAAAATTCCAATATGCTTCCAAATAAAAAAAGAATCTAATGTTTGTTATCTGTATTTAGCATATTGGCAGGATCGTTTATTGACATCAAGGCCTGTTCACATTGTTCAACATTTCTCTGATTCCTCTTACCTGTAACTCATGAATATTCCAACGCCTAGATACTCACACGCCCAACAGTGAAAACATGTCCGCGAGAGGCACTTGTTTTGAGGGCACTTCTTTTTCGTCTGGTTAAAATATGCGTCCTCTTTGTTGCACCTCATGCAGCATATTCTTAACGATCTGGAATGCAATTACATCCTTCCAAATTCTCTTTAGATCAGCACAGTATTGGTTCAGAGTAAGGAAGTACGTGAGATGCATTGGTAATGTCTTCTGGACACATCCTTGTTTCGTCCCTAGTGACAAATGGAATTACACTGTATGTTCTACTCCGGTTGCCGGGACCCACAGACACCGCGCTGCTTCTCATCGCCGCTGTCCTGGACCGCAAATGTCACGGGACGCTGCCTGTTAATGACCACACCAACTCAACACGGTTTGGGTTTAGTACGAGAGGTTTTAAAATAAGCACGGAGAGCTCGTCAGATTTGGCATTACCAGCATTTGCATTTTATTGACTCATACCCCGTTCGTGTCTGTGCGGCGCCATTACGCGTCACACGCATTGTTTTAAAAACGCAACAGTGTTCATGTCAATTACGGAATAAAAATAAGCGTTGTGCAGTCGTTGTTTTTCTCCAAGGTGATGGCGTGACCTTTAAAATTCACATGGGCATCTGTTAAATGTCTTCTAAGGTCACAACATTCGATGAATCATGGCTGTAATTTGACAAAGCTTTTTTTCCTCTCCGTCTCGCTCTTTGCATAACGTTTTCGTATTCATTTTTTTTTACATTTGAATGGAAAAGCACTTATGGCATTCAGAGCTGCGACACAGCACACATTTGCCCAGATTAGACGCAACGCCCTCTGTAACACACGGTTATGACTTTTATGCATATTCAAGTCTTAGCAGATAGTGTTTTAAATGAGCATAAATAACATTCTCGGAGCGTTCTCAAAGTGCGTCATGACTGCTGCGCAGTAATTGAGACGCACAGGAAAGGGCCGCCCATAAACTGCCTATGTTTGAACTGGAATTCTGATGTACTATCTGAATACTGTGCAGTATATTCTGTTTACTTCATACTGTTCTTTATTAATTCATAGTAAGTGAACGTGATAATATATGCTAATATATGATGCATACATGCAAAATGCATGCAGATAAGCTGCCTGTGTTTGTCACGTGACTAATTGATTGTGATTTCAGCGGTTAGGAGTTAATATATTCCTCAAGATCTGCAAAAAAACAAAAAAGTCAGCAGTTTCCTCCAGATAATGAGTCACGAAAGAGATTTCAAAATTCGTCAGTAATTACGTCCAGTTTTTGCATACTGCTCATTTGCATACAGGGCAAAATATACGTGCTGTCTGCAGCAATAGTGTGGTAGTATGCGATTTTAAACACAGCCATTATCTCTGTGCTGCCATAGGCACTTTAGAGGTAAAATTCTCAAATATTTACAGCAGAGATAAACGAGCAGTGCCGTGTGTCGGAGAGAACGAAACGCAGCCAGCTAGAAAATAAACTGCATAAACCTTGAAGATCAAGATGGATGGTCGCATTCAAGCGCCTGCCGGTTAATGAGACCAAATTTGCGCTAAATAACTGAAGTCGGAGTGAGAGAATGAAATTAGGGCAGTAAGAAAAGTTTTGTTTACGTTGCAGACGAGTGCTTTGTGTCTTATTACGACCTCGTGATTTACCCTCTGAATCTGTGAGGTACGACAGATAGAGGTGCGAAAGGTTTCGTGTGAAATGAAATTTAGCAGCGGAGGGGAGGCAGGAATGCGTTTAGGTGATGCAAACCCTTCATCAGAGACGCAGGGGAGCCGGGGAAGGACAAAAGTGCTGGCTAAAGGACAGCAGCACTAAATGCCCCCTCCTCTCCAGCCATCTGTATGTCTCCTGAACTCTCTTTAAGGTCAAAAGCTCCAGGGCTCGTGTGACATGATGCCCCTGTCGGGAAGAGTTTTCCAGAATATCAATGCTGTTTTCACACATTTCTCTCTGTAAAGATTTTTAAATGAAGGTCGGATTAAAAGTACATTGTACTATTAACATTAAAACCAGTAGCACCATTGTAACTAGTGTACACATTGTGAAAGAAGTGTTCTAGTTGGTGATTTTGGAGTCATTGTAGGTTTGCTATTATTCAACAGAGTAACTCTGTTGCTGAGTCTTATGTAAGAGAAGTGCCTTGTGTGTTTGTTACTGCATCTGCCAGCGTTGCAAAAGTTGCTCAGGAAGAAACATGCAATCCAAACACGTAAGATATGCATTTAATTTAACTGCAAAAAGTGTTGCCCCTGAATCAGTCGCATTATTATTTACGAAACTCCTGCGGACCAATCTGAGGTTGATTGAATTAAGGCGAGGTTCGCTCTAAGATCAGAGGTGCTTTAAGCAAGATGGAGGACATGCATCAAATAGCTCAGGCTGTGTTTGCAAATACATTGTTGCAGCCATTTTTTTCAGTCGGCTGTTTGTTGTTGTCAAAGTAAGTCGCGCGTTACGGTGGGCACGCAGGCTGATTTTCCTGTGTGCTTGGTCCCAGGGGTCCAATTCTCTTTATACCAAACTGACGATGTTTAACGTGTGATTGCATGACAAAAACAAGGGGGTTCGAGATTGAACACGCAGGTAACTATAGGTTACAGACCCTCTTTGAGTTCGCATTGGCTGCAGGGTGTCTGATAAGCAACAGACAGGGCTTATGTTTGGGGTCATTTTTGTCCCTGGTGTGGTCCGATTTGTGCTACATAAATTGTTAAAAACAATTATCTCCTGTTTCGTATGCTTGTGAAATAAAATATTTTCTGTAGAGCACGCATGAATTCCTCAGTAGCGTAACTTCAGATCTCCACTGTACAGCAGAAATCAGCCCGCAGCGTTTCATCCCCTGCACAGATTGTGTGGGTAGGCAAGCTATATAATTTCTTCATCTGAGTGAGTGCGGTTGCCAGCACTAACCTCATAACAAAATCACATCCAAATGCCTGAGCAGGCTTATTGGCCCGGATCCCTCATCTTCTTTGTGTATTCATACAGGAACCTGGCTTCATTCATTCTGCGTTGCTTCTGAACCTGGTGTAATTACGAGGGAAAGTCACCAGGCCTGGTCCAATGCCAGATTCCTCAACGTGTGCATTCAATGCAGGCGCTGCGCCGTACGTCGCAACAAAAGAACGAACGTTTCAGCTGAGGTGTGGGATTTTAGTTCAAATCAAATGTGGTGAGGGAGATAGACTGGGTGCCTGGGAATAATGCAATAAAAATGAAAAAGACATTATGTTTTGTATTATGTTGTTCTCACTGGTTGCACACAACACATATAGAGTGCCATCAGTGTAGTTTGATTTACAAGCGCATGACTTTATAATAAATGTGTCAAAACGGTACATTGATATTTATACTCGTGGATAGCTTGCCCAGTCGGTCGTTAATTAAATTTTTCGAACTGACATACGACTCAATCGAGTTTTGTTGTAATAAAAAGTATTCAATTGTGTTTTTATATTGTTTACATTTCGATGTAATTTTGACACGTTTTTAATTCATTTTAAAATCTCATGCATTGTTGTTATTATTATCATGTGCTGTTTTTTGATTATTGGTAATAATGGTTAGTGAGTCAGACTAGTAAGCAGAGTCACACTTGGTTTGATTCCCAGTGCTGTCAGGAAACAACTGAGATGCCCTTGAGCAAGGCACCTTCCCCTAATCGCTCCTCGGGTGGTGCAGTGCTGCCCACTGCTCCAGATGTGTGTGTGTGTGTGTGTGGGTGGGTTAAAGACAGAAGTCAAATTTTACACTTCTAGTGTTTTTCACCTCCTACCTGTCTCTGTTTAGTAAAAATGTCATTAAAATATCCTGTAAAAAACATTTATTATTTCTTTTAAGCATTAACCTCACTAAGTTATTATTTTGTTCATTAGCAAAACAGTCAAAACAGTTTTGGCAGCAGCATGGTGCCCAGAAGTGCTGTGTCTGTGCTTGTGTTTAGGCAGGCAGCTCGCTAGATTTTCAAACACCTGTCATTTCGTGTAATTGTTGTTATTCGAATTCCAAGTAGCACATACTCTAGGACAGGCGATTGGAAGCCAAATGGGTTTGGTATAAAACATTTATGATCGTAGAGATGGCTCGGCTTCAGCGGGCTCAGCAGAGGAACCGAGAGATTTGATGCGCATACACTAAATCTCCAGCAGACCCCGTCAGCCCTGTTACATCAGCATCAGACTGCCGGATCCTTCACAGGAACCTTTTGCGTCTTCATAAACGCTTCCGTAGGTTCAGGACGGAGGTCATTCTCAGACGGTTAGGTTTCATAAAGCTCATGTAAGGGATCGTCGTGACCGCAGGACGCGCTGAGATGTCACACCGGGGAGAACGACACGCTACTGCAGCTGTACAAAAAAAAACAAAAAAAGAGAGAATCAGACGTTCCCGCCACAGTCAGCAACACGCACCACTCGATCCAGACTGGCAGAAAATAGATGTGTTGAAATCCCGCCTCTTGTTGCAGCCTGGCCTCTCAGATGGCCTGTTTTTGACATCTCAAACGCACGTGACTTCAAGGTAAACACCGAGCAATTAGCGCGCAAATCTGTGGAATTAACCTTCCCATCATCCTCTGCTGCGCTCTGCCTTGAATATGTCACACTTTGCAGTTTGTAGATTTGTAACTTGTATTATCTGATGTCAACAGGAGTCAGGTTTCTTTTTGCGCAAAATGAGTCATATTCTACGCATTGTATTTTTCTTGCCCCGGGAGACACACTTTAGCTCTACATTCATAAAAATGTTTTGTTTTTTAAATGTATAGAGAAAATTTATATTTTAGGTCCTGTAGCTCTACCATTCATCCTCTTTTACCTTGTTTAGTGACCTTTTTACTAATTCACTAATTTTACTAATTCATTTTGAATAGTTTTGTGTTTAAAATTGCTAAATATTCCATAAGTTTTTTCTGTGATTAATAATATGAATTAAAGCCCCATGCATGCTCATTATAAAGACCTTAGTGTGATATGTCACACTGCAGGACATGCCAACTTCCCAGAGGAAATTTGTGTCGGCTACCCCCTGCTGCCTTACAGATACCCTCCTCCTGAAGCCTCTGTGTTCAGGATAGAAGATTTCTGTGCAGTATATACTGTATACTGTACCTAGCATTTAGTTCGGCTACTTATTATTCCGTGATAAAGGTTTCGAACAGTAGTCATGTGACCTCACTACATTGGTCACATGACCTCATGTTTCTTAAATGAATTCTTTAATCCAATTCTTTAATCCAATTTTGTTTATAAAAAATCTGTTTATTAATGTTAATTTTTTAACATTTTTCAGATGTTTTCTGCAGCGTCATACTAAAGAGGCAGTAAAAAACAGTTTCAGAAATGACGTTTTATATACTATGACAGAAATGTTAAGTGTTTTTTGTGGAGCGCATTAAATAGTTTCATTTTTTCAAAGCGAGACCCGACAACATATGTTCTTAATACTTTTCTTAGTGTTAGTCAAGCTGAGAGGACGATACAAGCGGCTGAAGTGTTTATTATCGTACACTGGAGGAGAACTCCAGGGCTGCTGATGGCTGTTGTGTCAGAGACCATGACCAGACATCTTATTCCGGAGCACAGGAGAAGTGGCTGCTTCACACTTTATTTCGAGTGGACGTGACCTGCCTTCCTCAAATTTCCTCATGCTTTTATACGCGAACTTTCCGAGGTATTTCTCAGGGATTTCACTTGGCTTAAAAAGCAGCACGACTTAGCCGGTAGCTATAGGAGACGGGGGCGGAGTCAGATGGGGAAATGCAAATGAGATGAATTAATTAAATGGTAAACGCACTCCTGCGGCGAGGCGCCCGATGCTTTACACCTGCGTTTGGTTCTCGTGTTTCTCGCAGGATGGTGTTAATTGTGACTCGGTTCTCTCAGGAAATTAGTCTTCTGATTTAATTTGACTGACGTACGTTATGCGATATGACAGATTTATTCATAGCTCGTATGAGACGTCGGTGCTTTTTTAATATTGTATTATTGTGTTTGGATGTGATGATAGCAATTTATGGTATTGTAATTTCTTCTCCAATCTTTGTGGCTTTAAAGGGGACCTGACAAATAAAATAAGAGTTTGGGGACTCTGTAGACTGTATCTCATGCGTGTTTATAATGCTGAACTTTTATGTGTTATTGATGAAGAAAAGGTAGAAATCTTGCCACAGCGTTTTTCTTATTAAGCCAGTTTGTTTGGAGACAGAAAACAGAAGATATCTGAAGGTTTATGAGTGAAAGATACTGGTCAACAGTGGCCAGTAGTGACTCTGTAGTGTGTAGAACAGCTGCTGCTGGTTGTTGGTTGTAGCGCAATATGTTTCCAATGCAGCTAGATTTATTGGTTATATTAGGAGTTGCTTTTGACCAGCAGCGTCCAGTGTAGATAGCAGTAAAAAAATTGCATTTTTGTTACAAGCAAACCTTGTGTAACAAGTGTCACAAAAATATCTATGTGAATATAGCTGCAGAATACAGTATATGTCATTTACAGTGAATAACTGCGAGGAGTGTACCAGACCTTTCCAGAGTACATCTGTGGTTAGACATGCTATATTACCTGACAAAAACAAGCGTGATGTCTCCAGCTCAGGTTTCCAGGCTGTGAATCGTACAGCCTCTCCTCTCCTGTTTGTACCACAGGGAGAAAAAGCAGCTAATTGAGTGGGGGCTGCAGGGAAAGGTGGTGGGTACCTGACGGGGGTGGTGCTCTGCGGGGCAGCTTGTGTTGTGTGCTGTCTTCCCCGGGGAGAAGTGTCTGAGTGCAGGGCGTGCTGAGAGCCAGTGGATGCTTCCTGCTGTAATGCTGCTCATGGGCTAACAAAGGGCCCATGGTGCTGTTCCCTCAGAGCTGAAGGTCAGCCACCACATCCGAGAATCAGAGAGAGAGAGAGGGCGAGAGATAGGAAGAGAGAGAGGGACAGGAAAAGAGAGAGAGAGAGAGAGAGAGACAGGAAAAGAGAGAGAGAGACAGGAAAAGAGAGAGAGAGACAGGAA
>JAZGTJ010006138.1:0-25716 GCA_036877575.1 Botia almorhae | reverse complement strand
CCATCTGCATAAATGGCATGGCTGTTGAGCGTGTCTCCAGTTTCAAATTTCTGGGAACCCACATCTCTGAGAACCTGTCCTGGTCAAACAATACCCACAGCCTATACCCATAACACATCTGTATATTTGTACATCTGTATATTTATTCATACCTGTATATTTGCACACCTGTATATCTGCCAATATGTATACTGGAACATCTTTATTTAGCCACACCTGTATATTTAGATATCCTCATAGAATATCTATCTGCCCTTGATTTTATTAATTATAAATAATACATTCTGTATATTGCACTTCTGCTATTTGCACTTCTGATTAGATGCTAAACTGCATTTCGTTACCCTGTATTCATACATGTGTAATGACAATAAAGTTGAATCTAATCTAATCTAAAACATGGTAGTGTATATTGTTTCCTCTTGTAAACATTTCTAAATTATTGGAAATGTAGCTCAACTCAAGCATTATATTGATGGTAAAAATTATTGATAAGGTACAGTAGCTGTAGAAATGCACCACATGGATTGTATTTCAGCATAGTTCTTTGCTATGTGAATTGAAAGCAATCTGGCCTTATAAATGTTTGAAAATGAAGAGTTGATGAGGCTTTATTTGCTTCCTTGGGTTTAACGTTATCAGTTTTTCTCAGTGTGTTGTCTATAATGCAGCCACAGTATGAGGGTGTCTATGTAATCAAAGCGCTGTTTGTTTTTACTGTTGGGGTTCTGGAGAGGGGGCTTTCTCCACTGAGTGGAGACCCTCTCCAGGATGGATAATCTGGCCCTGGGCGTGATTCCAAGGGAGCTCCATGTAATGACTGCCATGACTCCATGACCCCTTATGATTTATGCAGGTTTTCACAGATAACCACCAGAAACCCCCTCCCCCCACAAACACACATATACACATTTCCATTCACCCCAACCCCTACGGTCCCTAAAGGTCTCAAAGCTCTAGTGAGATGTCTCAAGCAGAAATTTTCCCCCAGTACACGTTCACTTAGGCTTTAGCGTGCTTTGGGTCAGAGGTCATGTTGGAGCTGTCAGTAAGTGTCGTGTGTCAGGGCTAACAGTGGTCCGTAGGGAATGTGATTCTCTCAAACTGTTTTGGATTTGAGGTATGAGAGAGAAAGGTGAGGAACTCCAAGAGGGCCTCCAGATTGTATGTATATATGTGCTTCTGTGCAGACATTGGAGCTCTTTTCATAATCTCTGCCCCAGACAGCACACCCCAAACTGTCCACAGTTTGTTTAATTCTACACATATTGCATACACAATCTGAAAGCATTTTCTTGATCTGGCGAGCTTTATTTTGATTGACTGGGTTTTTGCAGCTTTTGGGAGTAAGGGCATACATTATATATATTTTTTTATTATTATTTTTATTTTATTTATTATTTCAGTCTGTATATAAAATATACAGACTGAAAGGCATATAGATATCTGATATCTAGATATCTAAATAAATAAGATCAATGAATAATACTGTACATTTTGCTTTAATTGGAGTTTTATTTGTAAAATAAAACTTACACCTTTTGAATGGGCAGAAATTACAAACTATGCATACTTGTATTTTCTAGCTGTAAAGAATAAATACTCGGCTAGAGTAATCATTAGACAAATTGAGATTCAATACCTTTTAACATCATAAGCATGATTTTGTTACCTATTGTTTCTAACAGACTGTTAGATACAGATACAGTAGGTGTAAAACCTAAATGAAATGGTCTCAGCTGAAATGTAGCCTACATTTTCCTTTATATAATATCATATATATATTTTAACCTAGGATCTTAACATAAAAAGTGATGTAATGCTTCACCTAGCCATATACTACAGGTCTGGGTGCTTCTGTTGCCATTGCACATCCATCTGTTTGAGTGAGTATATCAGCCGTCCCCTGAACAACCAAAAGCTTTATGAGGCCATGAATTGGGTTGGTTTTAATTGGCCCTCTGTGTAGAAGAAGCAGCCTGGAGCTACAATGAGCTTATCAGCTCCTGCCTTCCATCAATAATGCATGTGTCTGGCATTAATGCCCCATGTTCTGTCTGTTAGGAAGAAACAACAGTGGACTTCTTGAGGACTGATTCACTCAGGGAGGCAGAAGGATAGTTCAGTTCCACACTGCAGTGTAATACAGATGAATGAAGGGGCAGCCGTACTGCCTTTCCCATCTCTTAAGCCCTTAGGCCATCCCCAATGGATCACTACTGCTCTGACTTCAACAGTTGCCTGACATGAGAACTCAAAATGGTAATATTACTCACAAGATTCAGAGTTGAAATGATTTTTCATGTATTAAGAGCTTATTACTATGTACTTACATAATTGCAATTTAATTTTATACTCAAAAGTAAAAAAATGAGACAATATATAATTGTTCTATAGAAGTTGTTTGCGTTTACCTGAAAACCTCTGTTTAAATTTATGTAATGAGGTAGAATAAGCTAGACTATATTCACAATTTTGGCATGGTCTCCACTTCATAAAGCAAAAAAACGTAACTTACTTAAAAGTAACAAAATATTACTTATTACTAGTATATTTTATATTACTATTATTTTTTACTGAAATGTTATTTGACTAGTTTTATTATTCAGCACTATTTTTTGGTGAAGGCAGTAATATGAATGTTTTATAATGCATTATAAAGGTATTTATTAATGTGTCATAATTCGTGGGTGTCATTTAAGCCTATTAATTTGGTACAATTAATAACATTAACAATGTCATTACAATACACTTTCATAGAGGGTAAAGTGTACACATTTTCTTTATGTACTGCAAGTAACTACATTTGAAACTGGAGGTACAGTAGCTTAGGAAGCTCATTTTACATATCTTAACTGTGGCACATTACTCAAATGTAACAGAATGTGTGCACACTTGTTCTTCAAAGGCATGACAGTCTCACAGAAACCTGATGCATAATGGGAGGGGGATGCAAGAAATAGATTAGTTATGGTAATGACCTGTGCTCAAGCAGAACACAGCCTGAGGGAAGAAGGGGGATCAAAGCCCTGCTTTTCTCTCTGGACCCTCTGTGACCCACCCCCCTCATCCCTTTCTTCCTCACCAGGAAGACCCCTCAGCTAAGAAGCACCTGCCACAAAAGATACTTCTAGATAAACAGCATTGCTCACAAAGCAGCTATAGCAGAATTTGTTTAAGAGATCAGTGTCAGAAGAACAGATATGGTGCACTGAAGTTTGGCTTTAGTTGTTTAGCTTCAGGTTTTTTTTAAGTAGGACTGAAATAGGATAGAGGCCAGAAATTGGATAGACCCACATTTTTGGCATTACATGAGAGAAGCAAGGCTGGTTTATTAAGAAAACATGCCTTATACAGTATATATTATGTAAATGTTTATAGTTAACAACCAATATGTTTTCAGCATTTAGTTTTTCGTGTCATGGCTTACTAGCTGGTGTGTGCCAAGACATGTTGAGCTGTGCTGCTTATGTGTCAAGGACAAGACTGAGTCCAGAACATGTCATGTCGAGCTGTAGGTAGGCTGTGGTAACATAGTAGATGTAGTAGGCCATTTTTTTATCTCTATGATCGTACACACTCAATGAATATGAATATTAATAAAAATAATACAGTAAAAAACTAAATTTTAGATAGGCTATAATTTTATTACAAATTCCAATATTACAACAGTATTACAATTAATATTACAAAAAGTAACATTTTCATTTCATTTTCATTTTCAAGTAAACATTTTCTACCAAAACTTATTTTTGATGGGATCTATTTACTCAAAATGTTAATAAAGTTATAGTGCATTATACATATCAGAAATATATGATATGTATATATAATGTTCAATATCAGAAGCACATCTGTGAAACAAATTAAAACAAGCACAAATCTAACAAACTACTATTTGCTACAATGAAGATTTTCAGCAATGTGCACACTCATCTCTATGTGTGTTTGCCCTGCATATGTGCTGGGGATTTCCCTCATTTCAAGAAGTGGTAATGTCATATTTATCTAGCATATAATTACTCATGATCGGTCTTGTATCTAAAAGCAAAAGAAAATATTTACGTCATTGACAGAGTGAAAACCATATGTCTTTCTTTTGAAAAATGGTTTATGTAGCATAGTTCCTTAAAAAAGATTTGTTTTGCTGATAGCAACAATGCAACACAGCAATACTGGCACAACCAGTCACATAAATTTGAGACAGGCTGTCTGTTTGTCTGACCAGTAAAGAAGGGGAATAGAAAATAAACATTATTTAATGAATTCACTGAAATAATTCACTGAAATTACATACAGCAACACTAAGTTCACAACAACTCCAAGAGTGATAAGAAAATGATGGCACTTTAAGAACAAAGTGCTTTGTGTCCTGATAGCATAGCACAAACATAATGCCACACACTGTAATGTTTGTAGTTGATTGTGTGCTAGAACAACACACTGCTGTGGTTTAAAAAATGAGAGAACAATTACAATACTATAGTTTAAGCAAGCAGAGTATTAATTAAGCATGGGCATGGGCTTTTTGACATTTTAAATCATTTTAAATCATGCATAACAGGAAAGTTGTGGGAGAAAAAGATGAAACAGGATAAAAAATTTACACTATTATGTTTTTAAATCCTAGTGGTAGAATCGTAGCTTGAACAAATCTGTAGCACATGAACCATCCTCTGCAACAAGCAAAATATTTATTACATATTTGTGCTCATTGCAGTGTCCATGTTTGGTGTGTGTGTATAACGTGTGTAATGGATGAAGAGATTTATGTTATGTAGGCCTCTGTGACAGGTCATTCATCCTGCAGTTATTTGGCAGTGTCCTTGTGCCTGTGTGAATACACAAACCAGAAGCTTCGTCAGCAGAAGTCTAATGCAGATTTGTTATATGCTGCTCCAGGAAGGTCTGCACTGTCCTGCAAAGGTTAGCATCATACAAATCAAACTCACCTGAACCAGCTAATTAAGGTCTTCAGGGTTACTTGAAACTTACAGTGTGTAACCCTGCAGGTAAGTGGACCTCCGGGGCACCTCTGTCCTAATGGACATCCCTCAGACTACTGGGTGTCTATATTCTTTGATGCATGGTGTACTCTCATTAACAAATAATCAGGAGAGGAATCAGTGGATAAACCCAGAGCAACATGTTTTGATGCATCATATTTGAAAATATTGTAAAGTGCGCAAAAAGAATTAGACTTGAGAGCTTTAGTAAAAGGAAGGTTATCCCTAGATCATCAATAAACTTTGATCTGCTCCCTCCTCTGCATCTTATGACTTTAAGAAGGCACTTCTTTAACTATTTTATGGATTTTTACTTTTGCTTGTTTGCTTTTTTAAAATTGTGACTATTCTTTACCACTGACTTTGAGCAGCCAGGGCACTATGAAAATTCATTTTTGTAGACTACATTTTCATTTCATTTTAAAGTAATAAAATAAAATAGAAACCAAATAATATTATAATAAATAATACCAGTCTCTTATGACATGTCTTATTAGATGGAAGAGGATTACAGTAGGATTGCTCAAGGTTTTACAAAAGCCCCTAACATTAGCATGAATTGTAACATGTTTAGTCTGGCCCATTGTTTAAACATACTAGCATCAGATAAGAGAGAGCTGTGCACGTACTGACAATCCTTCATGATTTATGAAGCCCGGCTAAGATGATCCTGTCTGAGCCACAGAGCCATGTGAATGTTTTTCAACAGGTAAGCGTGCAAAACTGAATGTCTTTTTCCTTGAGGTTTTGTAGGGATTTTTTAACAGTCAGGCTGATAATCCATCAACCTGACTTCTCACTAACACACTTATGTAAAGGAATAAGTTAGTTTGATGATAAAGTGGTAATAATCAAAGCCAATGTACATGCATATATAATTTTACATAACCCAGTGATCCAATCAATCACTGGCAACAACAAATGGGGCTTTGTTAACCTCACTTTTCTCCAGACGTCTACTCTGCTGAACTTGTATAACACCTACTGAGGCAGCTTCTGTTTGGATTTATTTGAGTCTTCCATGTTTGCACATAATTCTACCATACAGGCACGATAAGACAATATAAGTTCCCGTTCTTGTGGGATAAGCGGTAAACAACTCGCAGAGACAAAGCCAGGAAATAAAAGCTGCCTTGGTAGGCTAATTAGTCGCTGCCTTGAGCTGGCAGTGCAAATTCATTTCATTGTGTCATTCACAACAAGCTGTCGGTGCTCATCTGAAGCCCAATGTTTCATAGCCAATTTGCGGCGTGCTCACCTCGTTCGACAACTTTGGCCAGTAAATCTTCCCTCATAACTATATTCATTGGTGATGAGAATGAGCAGTGGAAGGAGATATAATGAAGCCCACGCTTTGCTGTAGTTTAGAGCTCCTTAGAGGAGTAATGCGCACACAGGTGATACACCCTTCCAGTAAAGGCATGAATTTTAAATGCTGTGCTGTAAATTTTGCCATCTTGTTATGTGTCTTTTTTCCAACTCATTTGTAAGTTGTCAATGCTTGAAAGAAAGTCCCCTGAGGTACATTTTCAGAGTTTCTGCCAATTTAGTGGCAATCAAGTATGACCAAATGAATTCTGGGCCTCTTAATATGCAGTATGTACATGTATACAGTTTGCAGTAAATAAGTTTCTGTATGTATGGAATACACAGGCGACCTATTAGATTTCAAAATGTGCAATATATAAACAGAACAGGGTGTGTGGGATATTTTATTCCATGATGAAATGCATTCTACTTCCTATTTCCAGTGTATTATATAAACCAAGAAAGTTACCTACTGTGATTTTAACATCCTCATCCTGATTGGACTGGGAAAAAGACATTTTCACACAAAACTGGATTAAAATGTGAAATAACTATAAAGACACTGGACAACACTATATAATCTAAACAAAATCAAATATTGTTGTAGTCAAACAGTTTGAGATGCATTTGGGTCAAACTGATCACAATTTGTCAAGTAATAACATGGCTAAAAGTGGTTAACCTCAATGCATTTTAGAAGTCGTTCACACCTGTAAATTGTTTAAGCATTGTGATCCACTTGTGATTGAATCATCCAGAACTCGTCTTAATACCAAGAGGAAACATTATTATGTCTTGTCAACATTATTAACATTGTGCTAACAACTAAATTTTTTCAGCAATAAGACAGCAGCTACAACACAGTCCCATGGCAATTTATAACTATTTAATGTTTTAGCAAATTGATGGCAAATATGAATTCATTTGAATTCATTTGTTAATTTGCTGTATCCCCAGTAACTGATAGGTTTTGGGGTGGGGTTAGAGATGGACCTTCATGCTTGCTTTATTCACTTTTTTCAAAGTGTACGGCTTTGTACAATTTTCATCTTACAAACTGACATGAGGTGTTAGAATAACGATTAGGAAGATTAGTCAAACACATGTCATGGTTTTCATTTTAAAAAGACTCTATCCAAACATACTGTAGTCTAGCCTGTTTAGATATTCAGCAGTAATGCAAAGCTATGGGAAACACCTTTCCATACTCCTTTAAAATAAAAGTCTAATGTCCTATGTACTGTACTGTAGACTTATTTTTTATTAAGATGCAAAGGAACACCATTCAGAAAACATCATGTTTTTGACAACACAACCAAGAACACTTCAACATATGACTGGCCACATGTAAAATCATCACCTATTTAGTATTCAGCAACTTAGCAAATTTATTTATTTCACAATAGTTTTGACAATCATAAAACTGTTAATTTACACAAGGTGCAGTCAAAGGGTCAACAAGATTGTAGGAAATGGTTATTAAAATGAAATTGCAATTGTTTTTGGTGCAAGGAACCTTGACTAACATTATAAGTCAAATCAGATCAGGGAAAGGAAATCAAAAGCGGATTTTATATTGTAGCTACATAACATACCAGGATGCAGATCTCGTAAACTACAGTGCTGGCACAATATTCTTCATCCTTTGCATAATGGAGCATTAAAAGGCATGTCCTTCCATAAGCTGACACATTTAAAACAACCATTAATCTTCTTCCTTGTCCTTTGCCCTTGAAGGAATGCATTCATCACATATGGGAAGGGCTTTAAGACCACACACACACATAGGTCAATATGCATGATGCTTGTTGTATAAAACAAGGTTATACATGCTTAAGCCTGCTGTATATAATTCATGAATAATTTGCTTACTTGCACACATAGAAGGCAAATAAGGTGTTTGGAGCAGAGGTGTGACTAGAATGACATCACATTAGGGGCTTAGCCTAGATACACAACTCAAAATCCAATGCATGGACTGAAAGATCCTGCCGAAAATAAATACATATTTTATTAATTCAGTGCACTTTTGTGAATATATATACTGTATTTATATATATTCATATATATACATACATACACAGACATATATATATACTGTATGTCTTTGGTCTACTTCCACTAAAATAACCGCATCGACAACTCTGCTCACTATAATGAAGTGACTCAACACCAGTGTTTGGGAATCAGGACTAAAGAAAAGCCAGAAAGCCCAGAGCTATCTACACTCCTGATGTGAAGGAGAAAGGAGGAGGCATAGTATGAATCTGTGATAAGACACACATCTATTAACACACACCTCTCAGACAGCAGAACATTTGTCTCTGCATGTAGAGGCCTCTTATAGAGCGTAATTACCATATCATCAGTCAAAATCACAGTAGCACTTTCTAATATCCAGGAATTAATGTGTTTCCCTGAAAATTCAAAAAGCAACAGTTTCTCAAGCAGGGACTTGAATTTTGCATCTGGTGAAGTTAAAGGTTGTCATACGTGTGTCTTTTGAGCTTTCGTTGCATGTAAGATTTTGATGAATTGTAACTCTGTGTTTGAAAAGTCTGAAATATTTTGTTTAAAATGTTCTGGCTTGCTTATAGGAATACTTCAAATATATGTGTTTGCAGAGCAGTCAGGTGGAATACAGGCACATATGAATTATAGCCAGAGGCAAAGACTTACATCAAGTATTTTATTGAGGCTTTCCTTTTGTATATGGAAGGGAGCTACAAAGCTGAAAACCTATGACCCAAAAAGCACCATTAATCCAGGCCGTCCCATCTGACTCACAATTGAGGCTCTGGGTAATAAGTCTTGACTGTGTTCGGCGGTAAATAAATTACAGCTCATAAAGGAGATTTTGCAAGAGCCTCAGTCTTTCTTGTAGATTCAAGGAGTCTGCGGCGTCCTTTGGGTTTTACAAATATTTCTAGGCATTATTGATCTAGAAGTGCTGGGTCTTTGGTTCAGACAAACAGTGGGTATCCCACTTTTGATGTTTGGTCTCGTTCCCATCTGGGAGAAATGTTGCTACGTGAGGAGGAATGTGTGCATTTCATGAGCCGTCTGTGGAGATTTCAGAAGGAATGGATTTGTAGAAAGCCAATGCTTCTCTGTGACTCGTAATGTTATGTTGTCGAATCTGTCTTCACAATAAAATAACATGCGAATTCACGAGTAAGGATAACATTTCTTTATCAGGCATGCCGATAGACAAGCTGTGTTACTGTTTGAAGGAGATGGTCTGATCAAACACTCAAGAGATAACTTGTGTTTGTGTCAGCTCAAATATGTCTCTGCCCAGTTGATGGGCAGACAGAAAAGAAACTGCATGTCGCCTTTTGACACATTCTATGTCATTTTGAGGTCTGTTGCATCCTGGGAAATAGCCCTTTGTTACTCAATCTTTTCAAAAAGCATCCAAGGGCAGAGTTTATGAGACTTTAGAATTGTCCTTGCTTTTTTGAAAGAAAGAAAAGCTAGATTGTACACTCTGTTTAGACAGACACATTCTAACATTTACAACACAGCTTTCTCCCACAAAGATTATTTACTGTATTGAAATTACACTGAAAGGGCCATTCATGTATCTTCATGGTTCTGACATCATTAACATTGACATAATTAACATTTGATATGACAATGTAAGAAAAGGTTATAGTAAAAGCAGTGTTCTTTACTCTTAATAATATGAAGTATTCACTGAAAATACTTCTTAAGTACAGTAAAACAACATACAACAAACAGTAGTATATTAGTAACAGTTGTGTTTTAGCCATGTACAATTTTATGGTATGGTTATTGCTTTATAAGGTAATATTTATGGTATGTATATGGTTTGATATTTATCAAATGTTTTGTCTTTACTTGCAGTATGGTTTGCTTACTTGTTGATCTGTTTATTGAAAATCATAATTACAAAACTGTCATTCATTCTGAAATACAATACTCCTCTCACAGTTAAAAAAATTCAATAAACAATTTTTATTGTTTTGGTGGTTTAAGTGGCTATTTCTGGAGAATGGTGTAATGCCAACTATAGTGAACCAAGTAAACCAGACAGACAAACCTGGAACCTATAAGTAAGCATTATAATTTCACATTCAACGAGATTAGCCAATCACAAATTAGATTGTTTACATATAAACCTCTTAAAGCAGCAGAATTAACCGGTTTACTGCCAAGGATCATAGAGATATTAGAAATTATATCTGTTTGTGTGCAAGAAACTTTAGCTAATAAATAAAAAGCTACCCAAGTATAGGATATAACCCATTTAGTTGTAGCATTTTTTTCTGATTGTAGCGCCTATAAAAATGGTCAGTAGTTTGAAATAAAGCTGAATTTATGAAATACCATTTCCATTTTCTCACTGAATAGCTTCAATGAAGGGAATGTGTCATTATCTTCAAATTATATCATTATACACCATTACAATGATATTCTGAGGTGCAATGATAGAGAAATTACTCTCCAAATTGACTTCATGATGGAACTCTGCTAACCTGGTCCAGACTGTTGCCCAGGTAATTTCAGTCTTGACCAGTCCTCAAACCAACCACAGGCCCTGAATGACAATGTAGCCCATTTCCATTCCATGCCACTTGGGTGTATGCCTGACTTCTTTGTAATGGTCACAACTAAGAACACAATGACTTGAGTTTGAGCTTTTTATGGAGGCAAGAAACATTCCATATTGCATGAATGTGTCTTCCTGTTGAAATGTAGGGGTAATAACTTAAATGTAATATAAAGCTTATGTCTCTTTCTGACAGGAAATCTTGCTCCTCTGCTGCGCTCCCAGCTGTATGCGGCATTAAAGGTAAAATACGGATCCCTGGAAAGCCATTTGGCACCTAATTGAGCATTCCTATTACTTTAAACTCCCAACAGACAGGGGGATGTTCAATGTATGTGTGTGTGTTAGAGTGTGAATGAAATGGAACACAGAGAGATACTCCTACAGCTAATGGTCCTATGTTCAGATTTCATTTTATATTGTACAAGGAAAGAGTGTATCACTTTTCAATCTATTGTTACACAGAGCAAAAGTAAGTGCTAGTAATTACCCCGGTCATCATTCACTTGATAAAGCCAAGCTGCTGAATAAACCCGCAGCCCCGATTCTTTATTGATGAGGGGGCTAAATATCGTACAAGCATACAATAAAACTGTGATGGTTAGTTCTAAATACCTTCATAGATGTTCATGTCATGATCTCTATATTTCAGAAGCAAGCACTTTTCTCTCTCTGTCTAACATATGCACTGCCACATAATCAGATTTTGATGAAATAATACACTGCAATACTCTTAGTGGTAACCACTGTATATACATTCAGTTCTGTGTGGTGATGAATTGGGCATGTAGTTCAGGTCAAAAGGCGATGTGGGTTTATTTAAGTCAGTTCTGCAGAGCTCTGCATGATGAGACATTAGTATGCACTGTGCTCTCTCTGGTCCACTAGACGCATCTGCAGCCTTTTGCAGGCCTTGTTTTAGATTAAGTGAAGCTGAGAATACCAATTTATCACTAAATTGTTTGTCATGAATTCAAAATGCCTGAAAAAGACCATTAAACTGCTGGACATCTCCCTGACCTTCTGCAACACAACGGTTTATTTACAAAGCAGAGCAGGAGAAGCACAAGTCATAAATTGAACAAGGCTGTACATGTTTTTCAACATTTTGATAAGAAATAACTACATGGTTTTGGGGGTCACCATGAATTTAAATAAAATGTTGTTCAAATATTTTATAAGATATGTTACATTATTATGTACCTGATACCCATACCACAGGTACTGTAGCGGTACCAATGTATTCTGGTGGCATCAGATGAGAATACTGTGGTGCCTTGATGTATACTATTGTTACTGTATTATTACCATATTTACATATAATTTATGTAGTAGGCTATTCTAAATACTATAGTGTCGTATATTAGCATTATTATGGTATTATTTAAACAATGTTATACCACTTTTGTTTTTGGAAGGAGAGTTAGCATTTTTATTAAAAAAATGTCTTCATATAGTATTTATGCAATTAAAGTTTAAAGTCAAATTAAAACAGAATTTACCATTTTTTCTTCTGTAACAAACCTCTAAGTGAAACCGGCTATTCAATGAGAAACAAATGCAGGACAGTACTTCATGTTAACCTTTATGAATGGATTGTATCATAACTAATGGTCTGGACATGACAGGTGTTCTGAGAAGTTGAAAAATAAGAGGGCTTGGTGACTTCAGTTAAAAAGGAAATTTGTTTCAAAGCAAGTTATTAGATTATGATGAAATATTACAAAGACAAAATGTGCACTAATAAACAATTTACAATAAGATTTGGGAAAGTAGGGTTTTAGGTAAATAGAATTATTTGATTTCCATGTAGACTATAACATTTACATTTGACAACTTTGGGTACATGTAAGGTACATATTGAGGGTCATTTGGATCTAATATGCCTAATATACAGAATGTAAAATGACATACAATTATATTTAGAGTCATTTTTCAACAAATTAAAAAATATTCTATGCCTTCAAATATAGCAAGTCATATAAGCTTACTTGACATTGAAGCCTACGACTAACACATAGTAACATCTAACCTTTACGCAATCTGGTAATATTAGTCAGTATCAGTACAAAAATCTATCCAAGCGGACCAATTTTCATGCAACATACACATATAACAACATACGGTAGACAGTCAAATTATATTCTTGATTATAAGGACTCCAATACTGGGAGAGGCTCCCAGATGGTACTTGACTTTATATACCTCCAGGGTTTAAAGAATAATAAGGCACAATGTGAACAATACTTTCAGAAAGCATGCTTATGAATTTAAGACCTTTAGTCTCTCTTATGCTATTGGACAGTCTTAATAAGGTTTGCTCTAAATTATAATGAAATTACCTATAAAATTTTATCGCCCTCGTTGTCTTAATTAAAGGTGCATTCTGTTGTGTATGTCTCTTTAGCATTAGAGCAAAAGTCCTTTTTGACCTTTTGAAATTTTAAGTGTATCGGTTGATACAGCAATGCACTGGCCCTGTGCGTTTGGGTCGAGCAGTCAACCATCCAACAATTATTTTATATCTTATTCCGTTTGCTGCTGACAGTTAATAGGGCTCAACAGTGCCATTAAAACATATTTTGTGTAGGAAAATTCTAAATGTCTGTGCTCCACTGGCTCAGGTTGAATTGTGTGACTGCATCACTTAAACCATTTGCTCGCTGGACACAACTGTGCCAGGACAAGATGCAATGTTTATTCATGCAGTCATGCGTCTTTGGCCTTTCACCTGTGCATATCTGTTGAATATGAAAATGTGCTCACCCCCTGAGCACCCCTGCTGCCACACACACTCACACACACGGATAGCAGATTCTGCCAATACACAAACACACAGTCCCTTCTTTTATATATTACCATCTTCTCTATGCATCAGTGATATGGAAAATACAGCTCTTTAGTTAAAGGACTAGTTAATCCAAAACTAAAAATTTTGATATCTTTTACTAATCTTCATGTTGCTCTTTTATTCTTCCGTGGAGCTTTTAAAGAAAAGATGTTGTTTCTTTTTTCTTGTCTTTATTAAATTGCCCCCAACAAGACAGCAGCTTGATTATATTAGATTGTGTTTCATTTTAGTGACTGTTGATTGACATTATTCCTTTTCAAATGACAAATTTTCTAATTACTCACACAAAGACAATTTGTTCCAGACAGGTGTTTATGTCAACCTCAAAGTACTGAAATAAACATGTTCAGATTAGGTACTTTTAGGTTAAAGTGTGTGCAGTATGCACATCAAGGGCTATTCCATGACTGGTCTGGAAGCCCTTTGACCATAAAGTGATAATAGCAGGACTGACTGAGCTCAGCTGCTGGAAGAGGGGTACAGGGAAGTCCAGGGGCTTTATGTCAAAAGACAAACTGGTTTTTGCATTACATGACAGATTCCATGTATATGTTTTTTGACATGCAATAAAATTCCCGATAAACGTGACTTTTGACTTTTTGTGTCATTTGAGTTTAAAGTGTCATTGAAACATGTTGTGGTTACTTCCCACCACATATGCTTTATCTGACACTACCAGTTACGTTTAGAGGAGGTAGGTAGGTTTTGTTCATTTTAAACACGATAGATCATTAACCTTTAAGACCTCATTTGTATTGAATATAAAAAAACTTTTACTCCTTTTCAAAATTAAGGAGTTCTACCTGCTTACTTATGTCTTCTTAGACATTTCCAGCAATATCACCAAAAAAAAACAATAAGAAACGCTTTTCCTGTGAATCATTTTGCATCTTCAGATTTGTTGATATCGGGTTGGCTGATATCCTTGGTGATCGGTGAAAAGTGGTACATTTTGAAAGAGGGTCAATTCTGATGTAACATGGATTTTCTAATGAAATTGTTACAGGGAAAGAAGTAAACAGAAAGCGATAAAGAGTAAAAGAGAGCAAGAGAGAGAGACCAAACAAAAGGCACAGCTCTGAAACATTAATTTCCCAAGTATTAATACTTCATACATCGTCGGTTTCCTTCCCAGACCACTGGTGAAATTAAATTAAATATCTCTGCCCAGTACAATCAAGTGTGTGAAAGTCTGAAGCAGTCAGTCTGTCACTTCCCAATGCACCAGAGAGGAAGTCTTTGATCCGGCACACTCATACAATAAGGAAGCAGCGGGCGGCCTGAGAAAAAACAAACAATCTTTCCAAAATCGAACAATGAGTGCTAATGCTTTCCATAAAACAAATGAAGAAACTCATGAGAATATTTGACTTTGTTTAAATGCAGCAGCCCCAGACAGGGTTTCTGAATGCAAAGTTAAGAGGATTACAGGTTGTTTGGAGGAGCTGGAGGCTGGTAAGAGTAGATAAAGAATGAGAAGGGTGGGCAGGTATAGCTGTTGTCATTTGGCTCATTCTGAAATCTGTTTATCCTTGAGGACAAGCATGAAATGTTACTTTACACTTCAGATTTTTTTGTTCTTAGAAGTTATGGGGCTTTCGATTTTTTTTTAAACAGGTGTTCTGTCATTGCTTAGAGACATTTTAAGTTCCCTAATAATTAAATAGATCAATGTGAAAGTGCAGTCAGTGTATGTCACCATGATGTTGGCCACTGTGGAGCTACTTATTGATGTTAATTAAATGTGGTGCAGGTGTTTAAAATTAAGTTTCATAAAAGTTTTTTATATGCAGATATGTGTTACTAGTTATAATGTATTGAAGTGCCATGTTTCCATGCAAACGGATAGTATACCATATGTATATCTTATTACTCTTATTAAAAAATTTGAATAAATTGTTAAAATGAAGAATGAAAGAATGACTGACTGAATGAATCATCCATCCATCTTTGCGTCAAACAGTGTTCAAATTAATAAACCATTTACAAAAATAATAAAATTCAGTTCAGCTGTATTTGTATAGTGCTTATAGTGTTTTACTGATGGAATTGGAATACAAGGTATGTGAATGCTTGGCTAAAGAGATGTGTGAGATGTCTTTAATCTAAATTTGTGAGAGCGTGTCTGAGCCCTGAACAGTCTCAGGAAGGCTATTAAGGAGCCAAATGCTGTACCTCCTTTAGTGGACTTTGCAATTCAGAGTGATCTTAAGGAGTGTGTTGACTTGTAGTGTGATAGAAAGTCAGTTAGATATACAGTTTAAGATATCTTGTATGTAATACAGAACTTGACAGGTAGCCAGTGTACAGATGGATGAATGCTAAAATCTGGGTTATATGATCTTATTTCCTGGATCCGGTAAGGACTCTAGCATGTGCATTTTGCACTAACTGTAGTTTGGTTATTTAGGATATTGGATTAATCCATCCATTCTCCTAACAATTTTCTCTTTAACTATCCATATATTCAAGAATCCATCCAAACATCCATCATCCACTCAGAGAATCCGTACATTTATCAATCCACTCATCCATCCATCCATCCATCAGTCCATCCAAGAATGCTACTGATAGTGTCTCTCTTATGTAAACTATATCTGTTAAATCTGTTTATTCATGCCCTGTCCTCCAGTGTGTGTGGTGTTTTTGGCAGGGTGGTTTTGGCATGGTGATTGGATGTATTCCAGTTCTAACACCAATGAAATGGGAATATGTGGCATCTTATCCCCTGAAAGCAAGCCGGTTGCCAGACTGAAGATATGAGAGATGAGAGCTGGGATGTTGGACCACAGTGTCCTTAGTCAAAAGAAAAATTACCCCTGCGCTGTGGCTTGAGGGAATTCCCCCAGCACAGTATAAGTTCCACTGGCAAATCCAGACAGGTTGAGATATGAATAATGATTTGCCTTCTAATGCACATAGGAGACGTCTGTGTGATTCAGTTTAGAATTTTAAAGAATCTTGCCCTGTTGACACAGTTACTGCTTACTGACCAAACATATAAAGGTCTTCACATTGGTCTAGAAGCTATTTCAAAATTCTTGTGTAATTAGTCAGATCTTAAATGAACATTATTGTTCAAAATACTGATATTTATTGTAAAGACTATTTATTTTGAATACTACAATGTTTTTCCATTAACTTAAGTCCCCAAACATGACACCTTTAATAACTATATTGTATGTGACCTATAATAATATGGTCTATGATGTGATGTAAACAGTGTAAATGTTTATGAATGAAAGTGTTCTTCTGTCTTGTAATTTGTCAGCATTTGTAATTTCTCTGTGGATCTTCCTTGTATGTGCAGTACTAATGTACACTCAGTAAATGCAGAATGGCTTCCTTTGCCGTCTTAAACCTAACCCAATAAAATCAGTGAGATTTAGAGTGGATGCCTTTGATATGGACTACTAGTTCTCTGTGATTGTTCTAACATTTCTACACAGCCAGAAAACTGTAGTCATACCGGAATGCCATTCAAAACATCACAAACCCTTAAGATTCCTCTGACCCACATTGTTCTTTTGATTGAACTGCCACATTTTCTGTCTAGAGGACAAGACCCAAGTGAGTAGTGAGATAGATTCAAAATCATTTTACATGAAAGAATAACAGAGGTAATCAAAAGTCAGTCGAATCACATTTGAGTTGCACTAATATCAGGGATTGTAATTTTTCTGTGAAGTGAGAAAACTGTTTCTTTAAAAAGATTGACAGAGATTTATTCTTTCTTTTCTCTTTCTTTTCTTATCCTTTCTTTCTTTCTTTCTTTCTTTCTTTCTTTCTTTCATTTCAGTTCATTAAGTGATCTGTGACCCAAATATATAATTAGAATCTAAGTGAGATCTGCAGTAGGCCAACCACTGCCTGTTTCAATGGCCATCTAAAGGTATTAGTATATTAATAAGGCATAATACGCATAATGCTGTTGTGCCACAAATCAGGTGAGACAACACAAAGTACTATGCAAGACATCAGTTTTATTTTGTCTAGCTTTAAACTGAAGAAATTAGAGTACACTTTGTTAAGGCTTGGGGGGAAAAATTCTCTCTATAAAAGTAATTACAGGCTATTTAATGGAGACAACTTTGCAAACAAAGCAGACTGTAATGCTTTGCACAAGGATATCTTGCTTACTAACTTGAATTCAATGCCATGATCAATCAAGCACCTAGTTCAACTAGTTATATAACTAGTAATATACTCATAATAGCAAACTGGTTAAAACAAAACTGTTTCCCAGCACACAAGTAAACACCTGTAAATACCGAGAAACAAACAGTGAACTGTAACCCTAGCCTTAAGGTTTAAAACGCTAAACCCAATCGATTTTAGATGGCTGTCTCCCCCTTGTGGCCAGCTTTCTAAAAATAATGCAGTTAAATTTTAAAATTTAGCGTGACTAAGAATTATATTAAGAAATTATTTTTTTGACACTGATTTTAAAACTTGCTTAATTATATTTCGTTTGTCTTATCACACACTATACTCATTAATTTCATCAGGCTTTCCTTCTTACACTCCCTCTCTTCAAGTTTGTCCTTTTGCTTCAAAGCTGCTGGTGTGTGCATAATGAATAACATTCATCAAAGTCATAATAGCTTTGATATGAGTTAATTCACACTGCCACTGCATCTCTGTTTCACCAAACCCAATGAACTAGAGATGCTCCTGACAGATAGAGTGGAAGAGAAACAACTCACTATTGAATCCAAACCTAAGGGACCGTTACATTTACTTTACAAAACCACTCAAAAACCCTTTGTCATTGTATGTTCCATAGAAAATCATTATTTATGACTGCAAGAATATATAACAGGATTTATTTTTTTGCAAAAATAACGGTCATGTTATAAAAACAGGTAATAACAGAAGTCAAGAAGTAAAGTTTTAAAGAGTCTGCTCTAGCTAATGGGTGTAGATAAGAAGTTTTGCCCCCTGGCTTTATATTGACCCAGGTCCCTTACATCAATACTACTTAGATTGTAGTGGGGCCTCCCTGCACCTGTGGGCCCCTAGAATCATTCCCACTTTTCACTTCTATAAAAACAGCCCTGCTTTATGCACTGAAAGATATCGCACAAGTGAAAACTGGAAAATTATTTACATTAAGGGAAAAAAGTGTGATGAATACAGTCTTTAATGTAGTACACGCTGAAGGACATGGATTGATGAAAACACATCCATGGCAGCTTCCACAGCACAATACTCCTACATCATCCATCACATCCTATAGAGAATGTGATGACGCATGCAAAGACAGAAGCACACACACACACACACACACACACACACAGACAGGGTGTTCAGAAAATGTGTGTGCATTTGTGTAGTACAGAGATGACCCTGTTCTGGTCATTTATTCTCTCCTGGTTTAATGAGTCATGCGCTACTAATATGGCACTGATGAGCCACGTGTGTTAGAGAATATGACTCATATAGCTGGAGAGGCAAAGAGAAGGAGAAAATCTGGGTATTTGTTCTTCACTGACTATGTTAATTTTTCTGAACTAAATATATGAAGGTGTACTTAAAGTTAAAATTTGTCAGTTTTGAGACACTATAAAATGGATTTACATGACATACATTTATGACTAGTGCTTGGTTGAGCTAAAGCTACTATTGGTTGAGCTAATGCTACTATTAGGTTTATTGCATTAGGAACTGCCAGTGATAGGTTTAGGACTGAGTTAGGGGCTTGTATACAATTTGTATCAACCTATTATTTACGTCTGATTTTAAGGGTGAGTAATGGTTAGGGTTTGGATTATGGGTTGGTTTTTTGGTTACATTTGACTGTAGAGTCAACCTATGAATGGCTTAGTTGACTCTGCATTTTAACCCTGCATAGAATAGTATTATAACATCTAAAGTATTTTGTCCAAATTAAAGGCACCATGAAATCAAAATATACAATTTTTCTTCATTTTTTCTGGAATATTCCAATGTTTATTATAAATTATTTATCTATTCATGCCATTATTTTAAAAAAAATCATGTGCCCAAATAAAATTACCAGATCTCTTTTCTTGATGTTGTATGTCCTCCAACTTTCCACAATTCAACAATTTCCCGAAATATGAAATGAAATCCCACCCTACACTTGTTTCTCATTTGAGGAGGCATTTCACTCAGATATGCGTCACCATAGTGAAGATCACCAATAAACAAAAATACCTATTACATTTTACCTATTACAAGGACACAAAAAGAATTTTTGTGAGAGATTATTTTATATGTCTCCACTGCATTGTGCACATCAACACATTTTCATTGACATTGAGCTGATGCCATTGATTTATGAAACGTCAGTTTGATACCAGAAAACCCTAGTGCTGAAAACGGCACATGATTGCTTTATCCTTGTGTGCTATAAATGTGATGTAGTAGGTAAGTAGACCATGATATGGTTTATCACTGACAACAGCTATTTTGCAACTGTTACCTCATTTCTTTATTCTGTTTTGTTATTGGTCGAATTGAGCATACTCAAAACAAACATATCTTTGCCATCTCAGCACAAAGGCTGGAAGACAATTCGGCAAACATACATTTTTAATCAAGAGGAGTTTCTTTTCCCAGTCTCTGACCTTCAATCTGAGAAAATACTTTTTAATAATTCATAATTTTTCAATATCCCACCCCCAACTGCGTGCACGGGACTGCTCTCACACACACACGCTTGCTTAAACAGGGAAACAGTGGTCTAGATACATATATTTGTATGTGCTGAATATTGATTGCATTAGTTTTCTTTTGGCCAATACTGTGATTGTGACAGTGTGGCTTTTGCTTTAATTACCAAAATTACCAAGATAAAGGCATTATTTAAATGACACTGTTGAAAGAATAGCTCTGCAAAATCAAACTGTATGTATATATTTTTTCCTAATTTTACCCTACCAACTTTAAATTGACCTTTCTCCATAACTGTTTTAAGCATATACAGTCCAACCAAAATACCACAGTATGTCTGGTGTTTATATTTGCATGATGTCACACCTGAGTGGGATTTTACCTGGGGCACAAGAAAGCTCTCTAACTACCCGTGCATCTGTGTCAGGCCAGCAAGCAATCTGCCTTTTAACTGATCTATAGAATCCCCTGACCTTCTCTCTGCGGTGACTGAAACAAAGATCTTTGTGTGTTTGCATATTATAAAAGGCAGATATTGATGAGTTTCCAAGGCTGAGCTCCCTCTAATGCCCAGAGCAACCTTCTCTACATTAATTTACTGTAAGACCCTGGAAGTTAAGGAAGTTAAAATCAGTAGGTTCAAATGTATATCAAATTCCTGGAGAACTCTCTTACTAATATGTTTCAATATTCTTTACAGGGTTGGGCAAAATTTTGAATTTTAAAATTGGCTCACTTTTAATTTTAATTGGCCATAACCCACATGACTTTAAATGGGAATACCAGAAAGTGGAATTTACAGATGTATGGGAGTAATTGTTCTTTTGCCCTGACCCATTAACCTAAGGTTAATATATAAAATATAATGAAATGTGTATTTTATTTGCAGTTCTATATATGAATTACAGTTTATTTATTACAGTTCAGTTCATTTGTTATAGAATGTTTGCTGTTGTACCTCAATTTATATCAAATTCAGTGTTATAATTCAGTTCTAAATCCCATACAAAGGTAATCTGTATAAAACTAAATTAAGTAAATTTAAGTAAATTGGAAGTTTCTAGATGCTTAGTAAATATGTACACAAATCTGTGTGTACATTCCACATTTGGTATGCAGGCAGTGGATTAAGATGAGATACAGTATAGTGGGCATCTTTACCTTGCTCAGCAGTGTTTGTTATGACTTACAACTCTCCAGCCTGAGGTAAAACCCAGTTCCTAGTGCTTTGTTGATACTAGCTTGTGTTCTGTCATTTATCACTCACAATGGTCCACATAAAGCTGGAGATTAACTGCCTCAGCATCTGTGGTTTATCCAGCCAGACCAAGCTGTCTCCCTATAGTACAGTAGCTAGAGTCCATTGGTACTAGAATTATTGCCACCAATACAAAGTCTTGTTTACATAACTCATCTTGAATTACAAAATTTTTAAAACTAAAAACTGTTTATTTAATGTTATTGTCAACTTCCCATAAGAAAACAAAATCACAAAGACAATCTCTTTAATATCTTAGTTGTTGCTCTTTGGCAGTGTGAGGCTAGATCTTTCTAATAAACACGCTCTTGCTCTAGAATTTCAGAAGAGACTTTAACAATGTCTGAAACTGTGCCAAGATATGCTCAAAGACCAAAAGATAAAAATATCTGGGTAAATTCATCAATAAAAAAAATACAAATTAAAAAGTAGTTAGTAACAAAACATGAGACAAAAATGATGCTTAAATTACCTATAACATATAACAGTCTTTTGATCTGTGAAAAAGCATCTTGTGAGCATATTGTTATAGATGAGTTAAACTCAACTGAAGGTCATCCTTGAATCATAATTTACTCATAACCCACAAGATTTCCTGAATCTTTAATTAATGGCTTAGACATTCACAATGTCTCTACATGCTGTACCATGTCAAGTCTTCTCATACCTCAAACCCACTGTTTGGTTAACCCTAAACAAAACTAAGTGTGACATTGAATGACAGATGTATTTTATTCACATTGAATGACAGATTAACCCACTTACATAACATGCATGTATTGCTTAAATCTCTTTCATTCTCAAGCTTTTTTAAGAAAAGCAATGAGGATTAGATTTAATTATTTAGTTTTAAATTAAGTAGATGTTTTTTTAAACCACATTATAACAAATGATGATGAAGGTATGCTTTTGTTATAGTTTTATATAATACAGCGTGGGATTTAGCTCTCTTTTCATTATTCCATTGACTATTTAGTCAATGGTTTGTTGATGGACAGATAATAGCTGCAGATTTAAGTCTGCTTGGTCGATCCCTAATTTGTATACTTCACTAATACTGCCACAGAGCAAAGTGCTCTCAATGTGCACAAAAATGTACTCTTTACAAAATCTTTTATGAAGCAGGTGTTGGAAAAAAGATTCTTCGGAATTCCACAGATAGATTTTCTCACACTTGACCTGTAATATTTCCAGTATTCTCTCAATGCTTTTACTAAATAAGGAAACTTGCCAACGAAAGCTAAAAATTCCATTAGGCGTGTTCAAAGATGCCTGACAATGCTTGACAATCCCATGTAGGTGCTTGTTTTTGATGGGATGTGAGATCTTTCAATGGCTTTAGAATAATTGTCTGAGAAAGTGTGAATAGAAACAGAGGACTCGATGGGTAGAGATATGTGATTAAATAGATATGTGAAAAGAAACAAAGGACTATATACTTGGCTAAAGCAGGCTTATCTGCGAGCTAGATTCAGGATCAGGTCTGGATTTGTTAGGTTCATTAATATTGATGAAAAGCAATGACACACAATTATGATTTCCCCCTAAGTAAAGGCTGTGTTCTATAAAATATATTCTGTCAGTTATCTTTTTTCTGCTATGTGGTTCATCCAGTAAAGCATGTTTATGTCCCAAGCCCTGCTTGTCTGGTGTCTTGTGCTTGGTATGACATTAACAGTGCATAAACATAAGTGTATAGACACAGGCTTGCTTTCTTAATATATTTACATATGTTGTGTTACTGACATTTTCAAGCACAGCAAGACTCGGGGTATCTAATAAAGTACATTCCAAAACCCTCTGGCTTTCTCAATAATATTGTGTTTTCTTCTTTCTGAGAAACATTGTTGATATTTGAAATCAAACCAATACACCCCTCCCTTCATTGCTCCACCCTCAGAATTATGCACTCGCTGTGCAACACAGGCAATGACTCACAGCTGGACCATACAGTATGCCCCCAAGACATGATGAAGCCCTAGAGTTAACAATGAGAATGCAACTGGCTCTGTCTGACACTAGATAACCCTTATTTGGCCCAAAAGTAGGAACTCAGCCACTGTGTTAACAACATTTTTTTAAATAAATCAGTTTAATTGGAAATTTCCCAGTGAATCACTGCACTACCCACAATCCTTATGTGAGAACATCCAAACAACAGAGTGAAAGTGAAAATGTAAATTGATAATTTTGGTCGTCTTTGATTGTCCTTTATTTGATTTTTAAATATCGTTTAAAACGTTAAATATGGTTAAAGTTTAAAACTTTTTTCTAAGAAATTTATAAAATTGTATTTAAAAATAACTTTTTAAAAAGTGTTAAAAAACATTTTATGCAACAAATTGTGCTTTAGATGACTCTCTTCTGCCCTTTAGGCCAGGGACACACTTAACAACTAGCTGAAACATTTAGACACTGAACTCAACACATTTAAAGATTATTTTGATTGAGTGGAGCAGATTTTAGTCTTTGACACTCAGATAGGAGCACAAACCTAACAAATAAGTCAACGCATTACCACACTTAACTGACCATTCTACTAAATGAACAAATTGTTCTATCTATGTACTGATATAGATTCAACATTATAGCTCATTTTGTCAATTATAAATTCTTTTACAAACATGTACATAGTAAAATTATTAATACAGTAATCACAGATTCAACCATATGTTATGTAGATGATCTTTCCCCACAAAAATTTGTTGGCATTTCTCTTTTTCTGTTTGTGTACCATCCCCAGGGCGCTGTGATATAAGTGATCACAAGCACCAGTCGTAAATCAAAAAAATCGTATTAAATATTAAAAATCTTTATATAAAAATATTAAAAACATCTTTGTATGGATGACAATGACTGCTTAAATTCTAAAACTAGAATTTGTAGACACTTTTAGACACTACTACATAACTTACCGGCTAACTGTAAACAACAGCTGAGTCCTGGAACAGATATGGCACAATCAGTAGTCACAACCAAATTACATTTATAATCAGACTAAAAATTGTTGTGTCCACAGCTTAAAGCAGCAATCCATAATTTTTGCCTCTCTTTCGCTATCTATGTTTAAACCATAAAATTGAAAGTTACTAGCAGACTTATTTCCTTAATTTATAAACAACTGCTCTAGAAACAAGTTACAAAAGATTCACAGCACATTCACAACAGTAATCAGGTCTTTTTCTGTTTACGGACATAACCACACAGACAAATGAGGTCAAATGACATTTACCACAAAATTGGACCCTACAGCTTTGTTACTATGAACCAATGTGAATCATGGTAAGGAAGGAGATGTTTTGAATGCTGATCTGTCATGTACTTGCCCAATAACTGATTTTTGTTTAGTTTTAATTAAAATAGTTACGGATTGCAGCTTTAACATGTGGATCACTATTTGTACGACACATGAAGGTCAGTTAAGATGTTGCCATAGAAGATAGAATATTAGATAGTGAGGCAACTCACAATGAACAGAGCCTTAGCCATTTTGTGTCCATTCAAACTAAGCATGTCTCATTTAGAACTAAAATGACTGTTCACCTGGAGTGTTTATAAAATCTGTGAAAAATGTAAACCATGTACAGAAATGAAGGAATTTTCAGATTTTTGATAAAGCTAATTGGTTTATCATTCAAAGTCTGTAACAAAGCAGATAATTACTCCTCCACTGCCCTACACCCTTTAAGTTAAAGTTGCTGTATTTTAGGGAAAACTAGCTGAAAAATGACAATTTGTGTAACTAGTAAGAAACAGCAAGTGATTTTATATTACTTTCTGCAGCACAGTGGGACTTCCGCCTCAAACCTGAGATGCTGCTGTTACGCTCCATACCTCTGTGACCCACCTCCCCCAATCATTGCCACAGCGCTTCAACCACTTAAATAAAATCATTACGGAAGTTGTACCACTGGGCAAAGTCACGCTGAATAATTTAACAGAAATGTTTTCATACACAAATACACAGGGGATGCCAGTGTAACCCAGGTTACAAGAGCCAGTGCCTGTGAATAGAGAAAACCATATGTAAATAAAATAAAACAATTTTTTTTATTGTTATTTCATTTAAAACGAGTGA
>JAZGTJ010006137.1:0-25728 GCA_036877575.1 Botia almorhae | reverse complement strand
AACGCTCCTGGCACATTCCCTTTCTCCATCTTTTCCACTATCTTCAACACTGTTGGCTACACAGCCCAAATTCCTGTAAAATATGAACTTGTGCTGACTTGCAGGGTTCATACTAATACAAAGGGAGTCTTTTCCAACTGCGTAATAACTCCAAACTTTTTTTGTTGCTCAGTGGCAAACTGATACACTTGAAGATGAGGTGTTAAAGAAATCTCTGAAAATTGCTCCAATGAGAGAGAGAGAGGAGATGCATTGAGGCTTGACCCCATGTGAAGTGAGGCGGTTAGAACAACATTCGTACGATTTGTTTGAAGTCAATGACAGGAAAGTGTGACATAAGCTTCATTATGCCGTCTGTATAAATATCTCAGCCTGAAATGGGATCAAGTCTGCTAGTCAAAACGTTACACGAGAGTTACAACATTCAATTATCAGTCAGGAAAATGTTGGGATTTGTTTACAAAAAGAGACAATTGATTCAGACTATTGAAAGATCCTTTTGAAGTGGCATTATGCCAAACTGTACATAAAAAATATGTTAAGGTTAGACAAGTACACCACTGGGGACTTTTATTTGTACATTTACTTAAAAAAAGTGTAATCTCACCTTGTCAGTTAATAAGAGGGTATGCAATTTCGGAGAGGATAGCAAAAGCAACCTAGCTTTGAAAGCATAGGATCCCCTCTGTTCAGAGCGATCTCCAAAGTTACACCTCCTCCAATAGTGCACAAAGGTATGCAGATACATAGTTTGACAGGCAAGTAGGACATCCTATCATTGCATTCAGACCAAATGCAATGATTAGACAAACATTTTATGGTCTTGCACCTTACACAGAAGATATTAAAAGTTGATCACCTATCCCGTCTTTAAAAACCAATGTACGTTTTGTAGATTTGTATCAGAAGTAACAGAAAAGACAAGATATTCTGAGCTATTTTATTCAGTGATGGGCAGCTGTAAGAAAGCTTTTCATTTCCAGTCTTTTTTTCGTAATAACAGACTTAACTTCCTTTTCAAAGGCAGTGTGATAATTAAATATGCAAAACACACAAATCTGAAATGAGTAAATGCAAGATTTTTCAATACATTTGTTTTGAAGAGCAACAGATAATCTTTCACATACAGATTATTTATGAGAGAGGACATACAAATTTAAATTAAAAGTTTAACCGTCTATAAATAGAGCCAGATTCTGCGTTTTTCCAAGCAACAAATTTCATCTTATTTTACATGTACTGAACATAACTTTTCAGGTCTCTTATATTTATTATAAATTTATATGAAAATTGTATTTCTCTATGGTCTGTTTCTCACAAGAAGCATGACACCATCCAAAGGAATTTCCAAAAAATGGGATGCATTCCAAACAAGGAAGTGGTGTTTGAGATTAACACCTGTTTAAAGCCACATGTCTGACGCTGAAATACTGTAGCTAGTGAAACTTTGCATTATTTAAATCTGTTTCCTGTTTCATTAACAGACACAATATTGTATTTCAAATATAATGCAGCAGTGTTTTGATACCACAAACAAATCAACTGTCTGTGAAGAGACTCTAAAGAGTTCTTGTTGCCATGGAGACCATATCACGTGGTCTGTTAACCCTCTGGCAAGAGATCGTTGGAAACACAACAATGTTTTAAGGTGATTAAACACTGAAAATTAATTTCTCATACATTCCTGTGATGAATGTGGTTATTGATCATTTGTGATTGGCTTTGGGGCGTGTTGAGCAATGTTAATAAACTGGAAGACATTTCAGAGCATATACAATATGCAAGACCTCTTTACCCTAGTAACAAACCACTGACATTTTTACTAGAAAAGTTTTACTGGAAGGGAAACATGAAAAAGAGTGATTGTATCAGTAAAAGTGCAAAGTAAAAGCCCTGTAGATTAAATATCTGACAAAAATAGACACATAAAGGTTGTTTTTACATTTGCATTTGCTACTGTATCTTTGAAGAAACTGAGTTTAAGCGCAAAATGATGTGTTGCTTTTGCTGTTTAAAGTTCTCATGTTCAAAGTGCTTTCGATAGCAAATGACAGGGCATTAGTCAATTCACCAGAAGTAGTCATCTTATTAAAACGCTTATAAATAAGAGTCTTGTTTTTTTGCATCCAGATGATGCCCATTTTGCAGAGCACTATGCATAATATACTCTTCTGTCACTTCAGACAGTACAGAGCATGAATGGCCTTTGCCATTGCACATGCAGACACGTTGCCGTGCTTGTCTCATCCCATGCAGTTGTCCCTGCATGTATATGATGAACTGATGCTCCCCAACACAGGATACAACCATTATAGCAATCAACTGACAAAATATACAGGGCTGATCTAAAAAAGAAAAGAGACACAAACGCCCTCTTCACTTTGCCGATAAGGATTTGTAACAGCTGAATTTGTCACAGCTGAAGAAGCCCCCAGTGCTACTGGGTATTCAAACACTCCTACAGTCTTAATTAAAGCCTCGGTGTTTGAAGTATGTATTCATGTTGTGCAGTCAATCTGGAGCAATCTAGAGTCAAGCTAGATTCAGTTTTTTAGCATGATTTCCAGACCATTTCTGGCTTTGCACTCTTACACTTTTCAATCCCCACATCAAGGGCTGTCGGTTAGTGACACAAACTCAGTTCCTTCCTAACCGAGCACTTTTTACACTGCACTACGCAACACCAGTGAAAACGGCAGAGACAGTTTTCCTCCAGAACCACCGTTTCGTCCCGGTAACCCCTCTCACAACACAGGAGGTCGCAGCCGCTCACATCCAGAGCCGTGCTGTTGCACATTCGACCCCGAGTGCCCAGTGACCCCGTCTTCCTGTTGGGCAGGCAGAAGTCTGGTGACTCTGCCGAGTAGATGAGATCCTGCTTGTCTGGAGGTTTGATGTTATGGCCCACCGGGATGAGGGTCTTACCGTCGTTCCCGCCCATCACCTTGGAAGCCCCGTTGAAGCGCTCGAGCAGACGGTCACCCACTTCCCGGAAATGAGGCATTTTCTTCCAGCAGGTCCGTAGAGTGCATGAGCCAGACAGCCCGTGACACTTACACTCGGTTCTCATATAATTCTTCACCGCCTGCAGTTCAAGACATAAAGATAGTTAAGCGAGATAAAAGGAGAAGCTATTTAGAAGGAATTCACTGTTGTTGTCTTCTCCCTCCCTCTCTCCTCTATAGCCTCCGGCTGTCCGAAAGCCGATCCAGGAGCTGGAGAGCAAAGCTTCGTACAGTTCCATACCTGCTGAAATTAACATCTGATAAATGCTGCATTAACCTTATTTTTGCTCTTTAATTCCAAACAAGTCACTGCGGGCATTTAATTACATAATCATTCACTGGGAAAAATCGGTACCTGTCAAACATATCTATTTACCCCCACCTTAGCCCTTAATGCTAATTTACCTGTGACTGACCCCATTATTACAAAGCCTGAGGCTATAAGGCAGTAACCCCGGTGAGATGAAGCACTACTGACAAAGAGGAATAGCTAAGGTGAGAATACGGCCAGTGGCCGACAAAGACATGTAATTTTCTATTGGTGATTCCTTTAAGAATACTGCATAAATAAACTAATATAAAAAAACCAGAAAGCTTAAACATTAGTTGCTGCATATGTTTAAGGAGTATTTTAAATATATGTAGCACACCAGAGGTTTCCAGTATAGTATTACAAAACAGTTTTTTAATGTTAAAAAATTACAGTTTAACTATTAAATGTGTCAGTCAATGAGGGAAATGAGGGAAAATGAGGTAAGACCCAGAGACAGTGGTGATGTTTGAAAACTAGTTTCAACTCAGTCCTGTGTCTTCTCCAGTCTCTGCCAAGTATATTTCCATAACATTTCCGAGCTCTTCCATGCTTGGGCTTTTGAAGTGCACCATCTGCTCATTTGAGCTTGACTATCTCTGAAGGGTTGTACAGGCAAAACAGCACACGACTGTGCTTGTAACATCCATGCATTGATGCAAAAAATCTATCTATCGTGATATCTCACCAGGAACAAGAGAAAACAATCATCTATTCCAAAGCTGCTGGAACATGAGGGCAGCAGGTACAGACTGAAGTTACTGTTAGCACAAAAAAACATTTAACATTCTAGTCAACTCATTTATCTACAATTCGTTTCCTAGTCTTACTATAAACGCTTCATCTGTGTGCTTTATTCTGAGTAAGAACTCTTTATCTCTTATAGCTAGTCACTAATAGCTAAATAGCTAATCAGTGTATGTTTTAGCAAACTTGCATTTATTCTCCATTACGTTTTAAAATCTAAAATCCTTAATTCCCAAAGATAACAAATTCAGGATATTCAACTAAAAAACAAACAGTTCTCATTAAATATCTTCAATGTTTGTTTAAATGTTTAAAAAGTAACTAAAAGTAACTAGGCATCACAATGGTGATTTTCATTTAGGTATATTAGGTTATTTTTTGTTTCACACTGTTTGTCTTTCATTTCACACTGTTTGGTCTATTCAAATTATTCATACAGTATATTCGACATTTTGTGTTGAATACTTTTGCACAAAGGTGAGGTAACATACCAGTCGTCCGGCTTCATTATTATGAAGGTCTATCAGTGCACGAATGTCACTCTTGCCCTTCCTCCGCCTGGCGTCCATGAACTGCTTGGATTTCTCGTAGCCGAACTCCACGTCGTCTCCGCAGCCTCCCCACTCCCACTTCACCCCTTCCGTTGGGCCGATATTGGCTAAACGAGGGGGTGGTGCTCTGCTCCGCGTGGCCTCGCACCCGCACTGCAGCAGCTCCCCCATGCTGCAGGCCTGCGTCACTGCATGCGTCACGCCCGCTGCAGTGATGGCGTACACGAACGCCGTCTCTCGGATGTCTGCGAAGACACACACACAAACAGCGGTGACATCAGACAGAGCCTTCAGCTGATGACAGCCAGACTGGGTTACACTGAATTCTGATAATCATGGCACTTAAGATATCCCACAGCTGCATGAGCTATTTCTGTGGTAAGATACACAGCTCACCCACAACTAGAGCACCACTGTGATGAGTCATACGAGGCCTTACAGAGCAAATACAATTAACAATATGGAAGCAATCAACAACATGCAATCAAATTTATTTCCATCAAAAATGTATGAATAATGTGCATAGATTACATATCTGACAAAAAAACGTCACCAAGTCCACGCCTGGTTTGTTAAAAAACCTTCCATGAGGCAACCATCTGTGCCTATGTGTATTTAAATAAACCCCTCATCCATAATCCAACACTCAGAACCAGCCTGCTGATGGAAAACTGCACTGTACATATTGTGTACAGCACAAATTTGGGGGCATGTTTGCACCAAAATACTTGATACCGACGAGTCGTAAAGTACTTTTATCCTGTGTCAATGCTGGATGCAGTGAGCGTGCTGTCATTCCTCAGCTCAGTGCCAATTCTATATGGCATGATTCAGTGAATGGGTTTCATTAAAGTCATCGAAATTGAATCAGTGCTCTGCAAGAGCGACATGCACGCGAAAATACACATACGCAGATATTAATCCCAGCTGTCCATTCATACACCCACTGTCTTCGCGCTGTGAAGCGGTGCGTGTGTCGCTGTTTTCCTACAACTGTGTGTGGGTGTGTGCTGATAAATGTATGGTCATTTTGGCAGCACCACACCTGAAAACTCTTGTAGCTTTAAGATGCACAGAACAACAGCAGTCTGTATAAGCAGAAGGCTGTTTGCTGCATCACTATCCAAACATACAGTATAAGGAGAACCAGCCTTCCTGTGGCACATGAGCAGATCCTCAGATTCAGTGGATGCTGATAAAACATGACAAACTTCATAAGCCCGACATGAAGCTCTCTGCTTACTACGAGTTGTAGATCTGCTGTATATTAGTAGACAGTGCAGTATCTGGTTTTTGTACAGGATGCCATGGACCACCTGCATATCTGCAGCAAGAATCAATGTGACTGCTCAGAGGAAAATGTATTTCTCACAAGTTGCTCTTTTAAAATTGCGTAGGAGGAATAAAACCAGTCACAAATGAGACAATTGAGAACATACATTAAAGAGTATGAGCTGTGAAATTAATGTAGATTAAAGCTAAAATCACCTGGATTTGGATAAGTTTAATGAGATATGTTTATACTGCAATCTTCAATAATATTGACTTTAATTGCAGGCTTGGCAAATTTGAGCTCAGTTTGTGACATTGTTAAGATCTCGTCTGAAACTCTAATGGAGACGTTTGAGAGATTTCTGGATGTATTCTCAGGAGAAATGTCTGAGACACGGGAAATTTTAGCAAATGTTTCCATTTGCTCTCCATTTAATCTCATTGCTGTCTAGGAGAAATAACTGAGACATTAAAGAGATCTCATCTGTGATATTCCTTTCCTATGGGTGTCTCCTCTTATGAACACTGTTTAAGAAAACAGTGATAGATCTATTTAATGCAATTCACACATTTTAATTAAACCTTGTCAAAAACTGTAAATATTGGGGCTACTGTAAATCTCTACCAGATGATCAAGCATGATAAACCATATCTATAGTTACTCCTCCTAACTAGGTGTGACATGACCAGCTGCAACGGGTGATGCATGTTATTGTGGTATCTGGTTTGATGGTAGACATAGATGTGGTGAGTGGTGATTATATATATATTCAGTGTACATAAGACAACCTGTTCAAAACCAAGTCAGACCTTTCATGATCAGACAATGTTTTGCAAACAACGTAACGTCCTACATTTAAACTGTTACACAGACAAAATTGGCCCCTTTAGATTCACGGTAATCTAATCTAATACGTTCATAAAACAGAGGCTGTCATGTCAGACGGAGGGTAAAAATTCTCTTGATTTCACCTCCCTCGCTTATTTTTTCCTCCAAGACACAAATTCCAAACAAATTTTGTGCAGCTGTCTGTGTCCGGGCCTGCCTGGAAAGGAGAGCAAGAACTTAATGCCAGAAGGGGCTTCTGTAAGAATTAGCAAATATTTTTTTAATACTCAGTCTTTTAGTCAATGAAGCATGGGGCTGCAGGATGAAAAGAGACGAGAAGGCAGAGCCCCTCCAGTGCTGACGGGTGGGAATAATTTTGATTGATTTATTTTGCCACCATGTGCTGTCTGCATGCATAGATGGCTGAGACAATCTCTGACTGCACAGATCTTGTTGCATACCTGGGATCCACTTTGTCAAGCGAAGGCAACCACACAAACTCACACATTCATGCTTGTGAAAGCATATTGGGTTATGCTCAGATACGGACATCATAGATACTTTTGTGTGTACAAGAGAACCATTAAGGCAGGGCTGACTGCCCCTTTAAATGATAACACATATTTAAACAGTTCTTCATGCTGTGTACACTGGCCTCTGACCTGTTCCAACAGTGGGGCTGGAAATGGAACGTTCTGGAACAGCACTGAAGAGCGCCTTTGTGTTCCAGTGTGTGTTTTTGATCTTGGACGTGCAGCACGTACATTGCGGGCGTGAAACAGGATTAACTAGATTAAAATAAGAGCACTTATAATCTTAAAGCTCGCAAAAATGGTCTGCCTCCGGGCTCGGAGATGTATTGTAGCATTGTGCTATCTGACACAAGCATACCATTTTATCTTTTTGATCTCTCACTCTAGCTCTCTCTATCCCTCTCTCTTTCTATCAGAAGCAAACACACTTAACACAGCGAGTTCAAATGTGGGTTCACGATCACTACGACCAGAATACTGAAGATACCAAACACATCTGTTGAACAAATGGCCGATGTAAAGAAATACAGATGTTATTTCTGATGGAAAAACACAGAACCTCTGAGGCCTGTTATATGCACTCTGACATACAGTTTTTTCAACTAAGTATTAATTTTGGTATGATTAATTCGAGTAATTCTGAACTTGTTGACACCACACTATAAATTGAATTTGGAGCATGCATACTTGTTCCCAAAAAAACCAAGAATAGGATATTTTAAATGTCAGCATATTCAGATCTTTCTCCTAAACATGCTTAGAGGAAATAAAGTTGACATACAAAATGGGCAATTGTTCACATTTAGGCCTATAAATTGTGTGTATAGCATTGCTCAGTATAATATGGTTTTAGGAAGAGTTGGAAGATTGTGGGAGATTATTTTGAAATCTCAGATTTAGACTTTTTCAGACTATTTTGTGGCATTATTGGGGTCTCTTTTGAAACTCTGCAGGACAGCAGTGAGAGATTCTCTTTCTCTGGAAAAAGGTCGAGCAAAAGGAGAGCAAAACCCTTCTTTTGCTCTCCGTTTCATCTCAGTGGTGTCTATGTGAAACAATTACATTTAATCAGACTGAACAGATTTCTTTGTGAATTTTCTCATCATTTTAATAGCTGAACGCAAGAGGAAATATCAGTAACATCTGTGCAACAGACAATGCCCCATCACAAGACACTGATTGATGAAAGGGGTCTCGACACCAAATTTTCTGAGGCGCATTCCTGAGGCGAATTACATAAACGGCACCCTTATCATTTTTGAGTTTTCTAATTGGAACCGCATATCGTTTCTACGAAATTTTAACAGCTTCATTACAACCTCAGGGACAACATGTAAAAGCAGCATTTCTAGCACATTCTGGCATTAAAGGGCCGCTCCCTTGGGCCAAGAAAACAATCTCTGGTTTACAAATAGCCCCCAGTTATTTAGCAATGGGAGAAATATGCGAGACACTCCATACAACCCTGCTGCACGGTGCAGGAAGTCAACCTGCTTTAGCACGGCTCTCAGTTCTGACACGTGGTCATTAGAGTTGGGACTCCTGAAAATTGTGACAAATGCTTGAAAACAGAGGAGCACTTAAGCCTCACCTATAGACACAAAGGAATTTATGATTAATTTCCATTTTGCGAGGCCGTCTCCAGTGCTCGGTCTGAGATAGGTTGATGCAGACAGAGGAATCATGTTGCAATCCGTGTGTGAACACGTTCACACTGGAGGCCAAATCGTGAACTCAGCTTCAGATCTGGGTATGACAAGCCTGCATCTCTCTACATCACTGCGATAAGGGCACATATAAAGACTAATGAATTTAAACAAAGCAGTTTACTGATCATCTGTGTCTCTTACCCAGGTGGCTCAGGGCAGTATTTGGGGAGCCTGAATGGTGCCCTCTACTGGGGACAACCAATAAAACAATGTTTGATGCAGCAAAGGTGGACTACATGCAGTATTTAAAATTCATTACTGAGTAATATTTTACAGAATTATTGATGCATACTTGTAGACTGTGAAAACTCTATTAGGTGTGCATTTAATAAAATATGAGATGTCACATACAATGACAGCATGTGTTCCTGTAGCTTAGTTGGTAGAGCATTACGTTAGCAGTGCAAAAGCTTGTGGGTTCGATTCTCAGGGAGCACGTGTACTAACCAAATGTATAACTTGAATGTACTGTAAGTCACTTTGGATAAAAGTGTCTGCCAATTGCGTTAATGTAATGTAATGAAGAATCCAGACATAGCTGTATCCTAAAAGAAGGGGTTATCTATGATCTGTAACCATAACTACTGCTTTTTCATGATTTTGCATCCAAACCATCCAAAACAGTGCATCTTTAGGTAAGAATGTTGTAAATTTTAATGCAATCTGGCTTTGGGTAATTTGCCAGATCTTTTGAAGAACAGGTTTACAAAATATAAGATAATGACAGATGCTTTAGCATCAACACCACTGTTTTGGGCTATAATAACGGCCTCTGCTGACAAGTTTATCAAACGTGGAGGTGCGGTGGGGGTTGAACCATAAGACAGGAGCATAATTACAGAGGCTACATAAGTTTATTACTCTTCAAAGGACTGAAAAATGTGGCAGATCAATGATTCAAAGCAATTTGAGGATCATTCTTAGAGAGCAATTTAACACACAGGAAGGTCACTGAATGTCTCAGATACAACAGCTGTCCTTGTTCTCTCTTGAACTTGGACCAAACATGTCAGAATGAGGGCACGGGTCTCTAGGTCTGAGGGTCAAAGTTCATGCCCTCTGAGAGACGCTGCTGACCCATAATCGAGACATAGATTGATTAAGTTTGGAGAGGGACTTAAAAGAGTGGATTCTTTCACTTTGTAAGGACAAAGACTCACCTTGCTGAAGGATTTTGCCAAAGTACTTGTTCTGGCTGGTACAGTTCCACCGTCGAAAGCGAAACTGGTACTGGCATTCTCGCACACCCAGCTTTGCACCCTTGGCAACTTCGTTTACGATCTCCGGCTGCGTCTGGCACAGCTCGGCCTGCTTGCCTGCCAGCCGTTTTGTCTTCCTGCAGATGCTATTTGGGTCCATGACCAACGGACTCCCCACTGCCCTAAAACAGACAAAATGAAAGCTCCATCAGATGACTCGTTTGAACTACACAAGGTATCAGAAGATAAAGTGTGGTTATCTGTTAGAACCGCGCGGCACGCAAACCACTTCAAATGATGTAAAGCATTATATATTTAACTCTCTGTTTTTTTAACATGAGGTTCACTTTAAGGTCTGAGCAGATCCTGATACATTTAAAGGCTTTCATCGGTTCACATTGTTCTTAGCAGATGACAAAGAAAATATACAGAAAAAAGACAACTACTCGAGTCAGACACACTATAATGTCGGCGGTAATCGTATTACTCCTTTAAACATAAACAGATAACATATAACGAGAAAGCTGCATCTTAATTGCTGGGTTTCATCAAAAGCGATGACAGATGTGTGTTTACACTTGAATAAATTGTTTATTTCAACTGCTAATGGGAGAGGAGGCCTCAGGTCCAGAGCGTGGAGTGTGCTGCCAGAGCTTCCCGTGACAAACGCTATGACGTAATGTGAGAACGCCACAATCCCCCGGTTCTTTCTTTTTAATAACTCTGACTGTATCGAAGCGGAGTTCAGCGGCCGTGATCCGTGCAGCTGAAGTCGGTTTTTATCATTACGTTGCCGTCTGGGGGAGCAGATCTCTGTGAGAAAACCTCATTGCTTTTCATTCACCCCTGTCAAGGCTAATCGTTCAGACTAATAACATTCATCTGCCGTTCGAGTTTGTTTTAAAAAGTCAAACCAACGCTCTTGCCAGTCGCCTTCCATGGCGGTCTGATAAGAAATATGAGAGGGGAGATAACAGGCTTTACAACTGATGCATCCCATCTTGATGGGCCTAATATTTCATTTGCATACGTCCGCTCAACTGAGGTTCGAGACACGGGGCGGCGTGAGTGTGTTTTGGCGTGTAATGTGCTAGCATGTGCGAAAGTAGATAATCAGATTCATTTCACCTCCACATTACAGAATACTACGAGTAAATGTTTTACAGGGGCGAATGGGGGAAGTTTTCCATTATTACGTTGATTTTAATGATTTTGTATTTTTACAGTAATATAAAAGTCTCCATCATTATCGCTGCATTGCGACTGCTCGTACACCACATGCTTAATGCTACTTTGTTATTTATTGGCAATATCTTGAGTATTGGGATGGATTAGCACTAAAAACAGACCAATACTGACCTATTACAAACTATTGCTTGCTCACATAGTTCATATATTTTTATTTTCCAAATAAAATGAGATATCTGAATAATATTTTACTAAGGCAGTGCAATGAAACTAAACTAATGAAATAAATAGTTATAAAAGTAAAATAAAAGTAAAATTTTGTAGTTGGAAACCAACCACGTGAAACTTGTGGTTTCAAGTGATTGGAAGAAATATGTAATGCAATACAATCACAAAGATTGTGTTAAGCCACTGTAACCTTAATAAACTATGTATCAATTTTATTTTTTATACATTTTATTGCACTTATTTCATGGGGAGAAATTCAAGTGAATACAATCATATTAAAACTAATGCTAGTGTACAGGGAGGTGTCATGTGCCAGCCCAGAAAACATCTATGTCAGCTACAGAAGAATCCACCACTGTGGATGAAATAAGTGGCTAAATGGTGTGAGAACTTTTTCCGCCTTTAAAATTAAAATTTAGTTTCGACAGGTGGCCCACAGGTTCACCTGGCCACCAGGAAAATGATTGCCATGGTTTCCATGGTGACAGACAGAAACGTAATACGTTGTACTGATGCTCCTGTTTTAACTCTTTCCGGTCTTGATCTAAGATACACGTATATGTACTTACATATGTAATTATGAGCTGCAGATACAAAGTTCCATCTGCAGTTTTGGATTATTTACAAACCTTCGGGCTTCTCAGTGACAAGATCTGCTTCTCAAATAATGGAACCATATTTTACAGCAGGAGGTGTAGACTCGTAAAAATGCAGCCGTTGGAAGGACTCTCTCTTTCCAAGTCCTGTTTCACTGTCAAAAGGGGCGAGGCCAAGCACTGGATTTTACAGTAAAGGAAAGCTTGAATATCACAGAATTGACCCTGAGATGGATATGTGGTCATATTACGGATTGGGTGATATAGAGATGAAGGTATTTGTCTGTGTCTGATCAACCATCGTTTCCTTAATTGAAACCAGCCACAACCCGGACCAAAGACAAAGAAACACGCAGACAGAGTCAATCTGGACATGGTGCTGACTATTGTAACATCACTTTTGCCATTTCTCATACAGTGATTCATATTAGAATTTTGTTAGGGAACACTGCTCCCAGGTCAGCCCACAAGAACGATAGCTAACCAGGCAGCTATACAAAAGAGACAACACACCCTAGTTTAACCACATCATCCACATGGCTTTATTAAAAGCCAGCCTTTCCTCCTTCTTTATCTGGTGAGACTCTTGAATGTGATAAGCGTGAGATGGGGCCTAATCACAACATGGAAAAGGATGTACCCAACTCGCGCAATCAGGAATATCCAAAAACACAGCCACACCATGATGTATGAGAGAGATAATATGGATGGGGAACAGGGGGAAACTGTGATTAAGAGAAGTTATCCAAATAATCAGTGCGAACACACACGCTGACATTTATCTTACTTTTGGCCTGTGGGGACCTCGGGTTACATTATAAATTTGCACAGTTACAGATAAGTCTCTTCTTTTTTTTACGTTGTGAAAGAGTGAAATTTATCCCTACTTAATCCCTCAAGTATGCTGGATATGAAGTCAATCACGAGCGGGCTGGAACAGCACAGAGTGGCTTGGGTTCACTTCTGTGGTGTGTGGCACTGTGCCATGGCACAATCTCCTCTTGGAGCGCAGCGTTAAATCAAGCGAGTGGAACCTTGTGACAACGCTGTCTGTCACATGCAGACGGAGCCACGAGAGGGTCGGAACCGGGGAACAGTGCACAAAATCTCTCCCTGAACGTCTGGGGAGCGGCGGACGCAGACACACGCTCGGAGGTGAAACACTGTAAGCGCCGCCGGACCGGCCAAGCAGCTGTCATCTAAACGTTATCTGATCCATCTCCCAAGGCCTCTTGATTGGATATCTCTCCATTCTCCAAATGAGATTCACTTCTCCCAGACCCTGTGTGAACATCTGACATTGTGTAGTCGTGGACACGCTCGCGTAAGTTACAGCGGTCAGGTTGAATAGGAGGTCTGGGAGTAAGAATGGCGAGGGTGCGCACAGGCGCGGGTCACACTGTAAAGGTGAAAATATACCGTGGTTACCTTCAATAGATATTCCTAAATTCCTTAAACCCAGGGGTTCACAATCATTCCTTCCACACATTTTGGACACACCCACTTCAGGTCATTGAGTACTTACTAATCGTTTGACAGGTTAATTCATGTGTGTTAAGTAAGACAGACATCAGAATGTGCGGTACTGCAGAGTCTCCAGGAACAATCTGAAAACCACTGGTGTAACATAAAATACCACGTTAAGCATGTTTTTAGACAAAACTTTTACATGTATAGCAGCGCACAACCTGTCACACACAAAAACACACACATTAAAAGAATAAATGGAGTGTGGAGACACAGGTCTGGTGCAGGTGAAAGTTGAGGCATTTAAATGCAAAAACATCACATAGATTGTTGGCTGGGTACAGTTATGATTTAAGGGGACAGACAGAGCTGTCTGTGAGTGGACAGCATGCACACATTAAAGAAAGATGGTATGGCACGTCCACAGGCACACCTGTCCGACAGACTGCTGGCGGCCTGCCAGCACATGACCCCAAAGACTGGCTTCCTCCAGCACTCAGCTCTCAGCCCAGCAAATCAGAGCACAATCAGAGTCCTGAGAGCCAGTTTATCTGCCTCTGTTTCATCTCCTCTCAGCCTCAGCATGTGAATGGCACGCTGTCTGTCAGAGACCCTCGGCACATCCAGAGAAAAGGTTTGGGATGGCATGCGTCGTGCCCCAAAGAAAGCGTCATTGTCTGTTGAAACTTTGTTGGACTTCCAGGTGTTTCAGCGTTTGTATGTGTGCGTGTGGAAGGAGCGCTTTGGGAACAGCGCTGTGCTGACCTTTATATGGATACAAATGGGGTGGAAATTTGAAAATTAGAAGGTAAACAAGCCCCTTGTTAAAGGTAATTTTGCTTTAATTGGATTGCCTCTGTTTATCGAACAATCCAGCTCTTGTCAAACTTGTGCATTTCAGAGTGTTAAGCAAAGAAGTAGTTTATGATGACACCCACAGCCCGGAGGTCCACCTTAAATTCCAACTTTGACCCCCAAAGTCTCTACCTCTGAAACAGGCTACAACTTAACCCTTAGTAAACTTCCAATAACGGAAGCCATTAACTTCCTATAAATTACAATAACTTTTAATATATTAAAGATTTAAAACTGAGCAAACAGAGCAACCTTTTCTTAGGCTGTTTTAGAAATAAGTTAATTTAGAATTTTTAGAAAATATCAAACTCTTTACAAAAAATAGAAATATATTTTTTTAAAATTAAGACGAATTACAGTGTTCATACATATCGTGGCAGGATTCGTGCGCAGTAAATAAGATTTACAGATTATGGGTAATACCGTCTATAAATCATGTTTTTATATCTCATGAACGAGGGCATGGCATGCATGGATGCTTTTACAAACAAGCAAACTATGATATAACCTGGAACAAATATGTCATATTTTCCTTTTTGATCATCTTATTGTCACGAGGTTTTCCATTTATTACCCCTGATCGAACTGTAAATATGAAGGCAGAAATAGACTATCACTTACCACCAGAGCCCGATAATGTTGACTGGACAAAGCAGAATAAAGAAGAGGGCAAGTTGCGTTCTGTTAAGTGGAATCATCATGGTGAGATGCGTTTCAAAGTTTAAAAAAGTAGGCTTGATGCTGAGAAGAACTAGTCCAAGGATGACGGAGGTTTGTCCTGTGAAGAACTTTAAAAACTTCTGAGAAGAGACAACACTCCTAAATAATGCGCATTCAAGAAGCGCATCATCTGGCGAGGACAATGACAAAATCCACTTGAACTGTAGTCAGCAGTTTCGACCTTATTTTGTCGGGCGTTCATCCAGCAAAACCAGATAAAACGCCAAACAATCCAATAACGCGGCGATTACCATCGGCGAGAGAAACACTCATCCAGAGGTTGATGGAATGCGGTCAGACCTCCTGAACTACCAAAACTACAAAACTGTTTCAAACGTTAGCCTTTGCGATGGCAAACATCTCCTTTATCATTTTAAGGACAAACTATTGATCCGAGTGCCGTGCCATGTGTTGAACCTGTGTGCGCGCGCCCTTCTGCGAGTGCTCCAGATCTCATCATGATCCGAACAGGTAGACGTCCAGAAGGCATTTCGTGCTCCTCTCGTCACGCTTTTTTTCCCAGCCTTCAGCTGGGGACCTTTTTCTCCTGGTGTAAGAAGCAGAGCTCATCACCCACTCAGTGACGTCGCCCGGGGCTTGAGTGAGGAACCTTGTCATACAGGAAAAAGGTTATAATTTACCGGTTCTAGAGGATCAGGTAATACGCAACACTGTGAATGACGTGTTATGCTGTTAAGCGGTTTATTTGGAATAATTGTTTGTTTGCAGATATAGAGAAGTGAGTGATAAATATATTTGTTTAAGTATTGAGAGAGTTTTGAATTACAGTGTACACCACACACTCTCTCCCATAAAATAAGGTTTCCATAAAGAACCATGTGATGCACGGGAAACCCTTTTAAATCACAGAAATAACGTTTTTTCTTTAGTTCTGATGCTTGAAATAAGCCATTAACATACAAAACAATATCTTACAGAAAATTGGCTTGTATAAGATATTTGTTTTTCCCCAAAATGTTTTTGTACAAAATTCTGTTGGAGAACCTTTAATTTTAAATGTAGTAAAACCAAAGATTTGCATATTTTAGTCTGCTTGGCAAGAATTGAAACTTTTTTTAATCAATTTGTAATTTAAATTTTTTTGTTATGTTTTTTTCCTTCCTGTATTTACAGAATGATCAGTGGCTTGAAACTGTTAAATACATGTTGGTTTACATGTTTTGCTTACTACAATATGACATTTGGCAATGTTTTTATGTTCTTAGGTCATACAAACATGTTTCAGTTATACACTCCAGATTAGATAACCAATGGGGACACATTTCAACTCGCCGTCTTGCTCTGAGAAATATTATCGAATATTTTAAAATTTATGTTGTTGTATAAGGGCAACCTGAATATTGAGGTTAAATTCCATTCAGCTTATGTTTTTGCGTTCCAGTTCCCATTGTTTAAATAATAATTTATTAGCACATCAAAACACAGTCGTATTTAGCTTGTAGTGCATTTAAAACACAACCATACGTCTTACACATTTGGCCTCAAATAGGTGTCCTATCAGCTATCATTTACTAACATCTGCAGTATCACCCTCATTAACTGTCCTCCCAATAAAATTTGTGACTCTCAAGACAGTTCTTCATTCTGGTCTTTATTCGCCTCATCTTGTAGATGGCCAGAACTGAAATACAAGACCTCCCTGCTCAAGTCTTTACACACTTATTCACTATTGGATACTGATACAGTGATGCAACCAGTCAGTTCATAGTCAGAAACATGCAGGTGAAATCAGAGTTGAAGGCTCTCCATCTGTTTTCATACTGGGAGCTACTAAGGCTGTTTATCTGTTATCTGAAGTTCAGGTCTCTTTGATTTTCGCCCTTTGTTTTCTCTTCAGCTTCAAAGCAGCAAATATGGAACAGTCTGAGATGCAGGTGTGTAGCGGTAGGATTTCTTCAATTTATCATTACATAAAAGAGAGGCGATAAACCGCCTGCCTTCTGAGATAGGCTCATTGCAAAGTAACAGCACAACAAATAAATTCTAGTCCGGAGACAAATAAATGGACAAAATAAATGTTTAAGTCGGCGCATAAACATGACACAAGTGCACATGATTAACCTCTGGGGTAAAAAGCCTATACTAAGTTTTCAAAATGTTATTTAGAGATACGTCATTTTCAAACCTGGTTCCACTTGGTGTTCACATAGTATGTTTATTCTGGAACGTCTAAGAAAAAATCGTGTACTTTCATTCAATAAATACCATCTAATTGCACATAGTAAGACAGGGGTGTTCCTGGTCTTCCTGCAGTTATGTGAGATGAAGAGCTTTTTTATATTAAAAAACATTATGAAAGCTACTTTATCATATCCCATCTAAATATAACTGCTGCAGAACTGGAAACATGGTTTTGACACAACAGACTCAGTTATGCTCTCGTCTTTCTCTCGTTCTCTCTTCATACATATGTTTGCCTTTGCATGTGTTTTGTTTGGGAGGAGCAATTCTTCATACTTGGCTTAAACTTTATGGACAATAAAGATCCTATTTCAAAGTACAGCAGGGTGTTGAGCCTGGGGTCTTGGCTGAGCATTCCTGGGAACAGCCCTCTAAGACAGGGAGAGTATCTTCAGCTGACACACCACACAGAAATCTTGTGTGTCCACCAATCAGACTGTGTGGCAAGCCGTATTTATTACATAACTCATTTATTAAGCACAAAATATACATTCAGCCTGTCAGGTGGAACCCAAGACCCTGCTGTCATTACCAAAATCAAAATACATTATCCAAAAATGCTGGTAATGATCTGCCTATTTTTTCCCATTGTTTAACATTCTGATGTCAAACAGGGAGGGAGACTACTCCCAGTTACGTTAGTGTCCAATACGATTAGAAGTCCCATTGCACACAATATTTTTAAGCGTAGTTAAAAATTACAACTAAATCAAAACCACATGACGCTTATGTGCCATAACCTTTATAAACAAGCCACAGTCATTTCTGGAATCTTCATGAGAAGTCAAGTTCATGAAGTTCCTTCACCACTGGCAGTACAGTTATGTTATAAAACGTCAATATTGCCACATGCTCCTGTACGTCTGTGAGCCGGCTGCTCGGGACGGAGAGAGGAGAGTGTCAAGTCATAAAATGACCTATGCAACAGAGACCGGGATGGGATTCGGCAGGAATGCTGTTTCCTGGAACTTGCAGCAGATGAGTAAGATTTTGTCTCTTCAGAACATGAGGGCAGAGTAAAACATGTATAACCACAGCAAACCATTTTATGCTCATGGCATTATTATTATTATTATTTGTAAATAATGCTCACCACAAGATCGGAGCTATTGTTGAATCTGTGCTTTGTTTGCTGAGCTTTATGAATTCTTATGAGAGTTAAAATTTTTACCCTATCAGCAACAAGCGTTTTCACTCAGAATCAAGCCAAGCCACTGGAGTAATTGATTCCAGATAAAGATCGCACCCTTAAAATGCATCACTGTTAATACGCCACTTGAACTCATCTTCATTATATTAGGTTTGGCCCAGTGGAGGGTGTTAGTATTGTGTTTTAGAAATGAGAGACCCCTGATGTGGCTCTACTGGGTATCACTTAGCATCTGCGTACAGCTTGGCGTGTCGTATCGCCCAGCTTCTTCATTTAACACCAGCTTGAGGAATTCCTCACGTACGCTGATTCATTTAATACGCTTAACCACACAAATGTGCTGAGATAGAACATTTCCGATATTCTGGAATGATAAAACAGCTGAGACTTATATGCCAGAACTACTCCACATTTAAAATGATGTTTTTTTCTATGTAAAACACATTTGTTTGTGTTTTTCTGTACATTAATGGGAATAGTCTGAAATTGTGGTTAGCTCAGATTCTTGTTGCTCAGATTCTTGTTTGTAAAGTATAAATACCTCAATATTGAACAATTAGATGACCAAAACATGATTTCCTCTCTAAATGACATGTTGTATTTTAACATTACAGCAAGGAACAACGTAGAGATGAGCTGAGAAGATAAGGGGCCACACACTGATATTTGGTGTGATAAACTCTCTGCAGTTACAATCAGCACCTTTTTATCATAGTACTTGAGTAGCTTTTCATTCAGTCCACTGTCCTTATGTTTACTCTTACTATTATTATAAATGTAATAATAAAAGGACGAGGAGAAGACAGTTTAAAAAAGAAAAATGTAATGAAAACTATTTAAACAATTTTGAACCTCTATTTGGAGATAAATATGACGATAAAACAGATGTTTCCATGAGACACACCATTTATTTTATAGGCACACGGTGGTATGAAGCAAAATCGTACAGCTGGATATGATTTTCATTAGGCTATAAATTTTAGAGGTAGAATTTGAACCTTAAATGTGTGAGCGTGTAGCGCCACCATGTGTTAGAAAAGTGATTTTTTCATGTCAGATATTGTTACAGTTTGTTGACGTACATGTGGCTGCAGTTTCAGAGACCAGAAGTGTGCGCCAGAAGTGTGCGCTGAACAATGACCGGTATGTTACTTCAGTATAGCTCCCTTCAGTGTAGTGTAGTTAGTTGATTTTAACATGAATCCATCAATATGAATGTACTTTAATCACAGCTGTTTGCAGTAACAGAAACACGTGGCAGCTGCTAAATATCATTTCCAGTAGTAATAACAATCAAATTTAGGAACACCTGTTGAAATTAGCATTGTAGCATTGCAGCTATTCCAGCAGCTTGAAACAAACATGTTCTAATGAGAGATCACTGCTGTGTCCGAAACGTGAATAATACTGTCTATATAAGATGCATCTTTTATCTTTTATATTAAAGCATCAAGGCACTTCTGATTTTTTTTGTGTAGCATCATGTTAAGATGCTCTTATCTGGCTCGCTTTTAAATGCAGCATAGATGCCCATGATATCCTACAGTGCTGGTCATGCAGTTCTGCGGTTGAAGGAAATAAAGTCACCATGAAATCAAAACATACTGTTCTTATTTTTTAAATACAATTTTGCAATTTAAATGTTTTATCCATGTGTCATCATAATCTTGATATCCCCTCAAAATCTTAAATGTAGCTTCTGTGATGACATCAGTCTGACATCAGCATTAACCACTCCCCTCCAAAGTCTGCGCTAAGCTTTGAAATGCATTTCTATAGCCAATCAATTTGCAGTGAAAAATAAGACACACCGTTTTTTCCATTCACTAGAACAACAGAATTGTTACCAAAAATTACAACTGAAAACTTCAATTTAAATAGTATGAACAGGTAATGTCTTTGTAATGATAATATCTTTCTGTGTAAGAAAATGGCCACAATACTGATATCAAATCTATCATATCCCTTCTAAATTTCACAGAAAACCCAAGAGTAGAAAAGCCAACATGCCCTGACAGAGAACTGATAGGTTTAATCTGGGACTAGGCTGATCATGTTTCCTAACTCAGATCAGCAGAATTACAGTAAGTGAGGTATTGTGATTTCCAGAGAAAAGGTTTCCGCTGTGATGCGTCGTCCTTACGTAAACATGCAAACATGCTTGATTGCATGTAACACACCCTTGGTCTATTAGAACAAAGAGCGCAGTGAAAGAAATATACCCCTGCAGGGTTTCAGGGACTGCAAGAAATTGTTTCCACTTGTGTGTGATTTGTGAGATTTGGGCGGGTCATGTACATTTTCACTCATGTTTAGTTACTGTGAAATACTGTGGAAGAAACTGTGAAAAATAAGGAATTCTGATGTACTTTACAATGCTCATGATTTAGTAATGATTCATGCCAGAGTCTAGAATCAGACAGATATTTCCTTCAATGTTAGAATTAAATTGCTTATTTATTTACTTAATTGACCTCAAATACCAACTTATTTATTAAAATTAACTTAATAACTTGTTTCATGGTAATTATATTACTTATTGCCTCAAACGGGCCTTAAAATTGCTTTTAAATATCAAGGGAATCTAATTGCCCTTAAAAGAGTGCCATTGTGTCAATGATAATTAAATATGAGCCCACATCGCCCTCTAGTGAACACAATATTCATGTTACAAGTTTTACAGTTAAGAATTTATAACGATATATTGTTATCGGGCTTATGACAGGAAATATAAACAGTGTTATATGTTTGTAAAGCAGTACCACTGTTTGTCCTGCACTTTGTTTTGTCAGTAAAAGTGCATTTTGAAGTTGATTGGAATTGTATGGGTCCCCATTCACCCACTCCATTAAACGTCAGTACAAAGAGACGGGACGTCACATTTTTTACTGTAGTTTTAAAGGGAGGGTTCCGCCCATAGACACACGGTTCCGAGCCCAGACCGTCAATCGTCTCCCCCCATTATGGGGTTGCAGCGTAATGACGTTTGATCTTGTGGGCGGAACGCTCCAATTCCAGTGGGAGGAGCGACAAAGCCTCTGACACGTACGAATGCTTCAGTAATTCCGAGGACGTGAGTTGCTACTGTAATAGGAAAGGAAACATTCAGTGCAGCTTCAGTTAGTATTAGATCTGCTCTCTTAATGTGCGCTTTTCTGTTCAGAAGATCGCGCTTAAAGGAGGCGGTTAGTACACCGGTTGTCGGAGTACAATGAGGTTTTCTATGCTGACCAGTCTGCTAAGGCCGATCGGCCCGGTTATAATCGGGATCTCTCTGGGATTTACTCTGAGTTTGTTGAGTGTGAGTTGGGTAGACGAGAGTTGTGAGATCAACACAATAGCAGATGAAGAGGTGATTTTATCCCAGGATGGAAATCCGAAAGGAGCCCGGAGACCTAACTCTATTTCCACTGGGTATGATGGTCAAGAGGAAGATTTCCAGCCGAGAATTATCCCATATAAACCAGTGAAACAGACTCAGCCCAAGAAACTTTTCAGGTAGACGGACCATTTTGCCATCTGTCTGTTGATGTTTCATCTGTGATGTGGTTCGCTCCATGAATAGTATCTGAGACTAAACATAAACAATAATTATTTAGGCCAGTCTGTTCCATTCACAGCACATGTATTTTTTTATATTAAGAGTTCCATTTAAATGTACTTTGGGACAAAGGAATTGTCATTTGCCAAGACGCAAACTAAAATCTGATAAATATACTTTTGGGGACGTCTACACAATGAATAAAAAGTAATACTAAACAAGTGAAATAATGTGTCATTCGTGTTGTTGATGTTTGGATGATGTTTGTTGTATAATGTTTAATCTTAACTCCTTACAAAAAGGCTATTTTGAAACATTTGCAACTTTGGAGTTTAACTTTTAAATGAGTAGCGTTAATACTGTTTTTGTTACATTTTTGTTGTTGTCAATATACCCTGTTTTATGTTTTCAGAACCCTGTATCTTTTTTTAGTTTATTCTGTGCAGCTCATGTTGGCCTACTGCTGTTATTAACTGTGAAACTCGAAGCTTTGAGTTCTGTTTAACTTCTAGTGACATGTAAGACATTTGCCTCCACACCCCATTGCTGGTTGTTTGGGCTTGGACCGTTGTAGATAAAACATTATTCGCTTTTGTCATACCACAAACATTTACATGATAAGAGTGAAGGTGTCTGGTTCTTTACTGTTTTACATACACGGACAAATATTTAAACATTTCTTAGTGGAATTAGATGCATTAGGCCTAAGCAGCTAAATCTAGGTTTCCCACAGTCTATGTATTTAGATATGTCTCTTTAGACACCCTGTAATCTCTGAAGGTTGCTCCCATGGGGCTGCTTTCTCTATTTCTGTCAAGACTTAGAATACACAGAGGTAAATTAGGAGGGTTTAGAGAGTACTGTTAACTAATCCTGTGAAATGAAAGGGTCTGTTGTCTTCTGTTATCAGTTAGGTTAACGTCAGACTCGTACTCACATTTAACTCCTGACTGAACTCTTGGGTGTGTTTACATACGCAGGCACAGCTGGATACTAGGTTATACTTAGCAATTACAAGATCAGTTTTGCAATTATAAAGTTGTTTGCAGTGTTGAGATATGCAGTTTGGTACCATTTATGCATCTTGATCAACTGAATTACTATCTGGTTAGGTAGGCACATTCTGTAATCTTCTATTGTTACGCTAATATGCAAATGTGACCGTTCCCTTTTGTGATGACAGGCAGAAATTATAAATAGCAAAAACTGGTTTGATAGTTTTTCTCATCTTTGGGTTTCTAAACTTCTGTTTGTTGTTTTGTTTGAAAGGAGTGAGGTTTAAAGTTTATGTACGTACCCTGAACAAACAGATGTGTTTACACTTCCCAGAATCATGTCTTGTCTGCACCTTAAAGCATTTTTGGATCTGATAGCTATCAGATCAGTAGAATCAGCTATCAGATCAGTAGAATCAGCTATCAGATCAGTAGAATCAGCTATCAGATCAGTAGAATCAGCTATCAGATCAGTAGAATCATGTGACGTGGCCCATCTGTAAATTTCCTCATAAGTTGATTATTTTCCTGTCTGTTCCAACAGGGCAAAATACATAAGTACTGAGCTGGGAATCCGAGAGCGTCTTTTCGTGGGAATACTCACCTCCAAAAACACCATCAACACTCTGGGTGTGGCCGTCAACCGCACCATCAGCCATCATCTAGAGAACGTTGTGTTCTTCACCGGCACTCGAAGCCGCAAGACACCCCACGGCATGTTCGTGGTCACCCACGGTGATGAACGGCTAATCTGGAACATGTTTCAAACCATCAAGTACATACTAGAACACTACATTGCAGAGTATGATTGGTTCTACCTCGCTCAGGATGACACGTACACACAAGCAGATCGTATCAAGGCCCTGGTGGAGCACTTGAGTATGGACCGGGTGTTGTACATGGGCAGTCCAGAAGAGTTTATAGGTGGTGAGATGCAGGGGCAGTATTGCTATGGTGGTTTTGGATACCTGCTGTCTCGCAGTCTTTTGTTAAGGCTCCAGCCCTTCCTGGAGAACTGCAGGAATGACATCATCAGCACCAGACATGATGAGTGGCTTGGCCGATGCATCATTGACTATGCTGGAACCAGTTGTGTGGAACAATTTGAGGTCAATCTTTCTATTTGTATTGTAAGCGTACACATATGGGAAAAGATATTGGTATAGTTTTACCTTTCAGGTCTTGTTAAATCTCTGAATTAGCATTGCTTAATGAGTTCCATGTAATCTGTATCCGGGCAAATATTATTTTTGATCATTACATAAATCAAACATTTAATGCATACGCTTCAATCTAAAGCAAGGTACAGTACATTCAAGGTAAACATTTTATCAGTATATATGTTCTCTAGCATTGCCAGCACCGTGCACTACAGCAGAGCTTCAGAAACTAACTGTAATCTAGCTTTAGACCTCTGAACCTGTCTTTTAATTTCAAACTATGCATGTAACTCTGTTTTGGGTTTACACAGAGTTACATGCATAGTTTTGTCTGGTGCAATAACAACAACCTTGGCCCAAATGGCACCCTCAGCCTTTGTGCCTTTCTCCTAAGTCTATACTTTGCCCCATGGACTGTTGGGTAATAATCGGCTGTGAGAAAATGGCGCATTGAGGATGCCTAGCTAGCGAATGTTTGCGAATGTTATGTTGTCTAGAAAAGCACACCGCATGTTTTGAACTCCACATAGTTTGAATGAGCCATCAGCGTCCTGTCTGTTATTTCCATCCCTGCAGCCTTGATTGAAAGAGGAAATACTCCCTGCGGTAAACCCTGTTTGTGATGACAGAGGGCTCTGCACGAGTCATGTGTTTTACTCTGACAGCCAGGGACCCAATGGGCCCTTCTTATTGATGAAACTAAATCTCACTGCCTTTCAACTCACCAGCAAGTGTACAACAACCAACCTAAAATATGCTGCTCTTCACCAATTAAAGGGAAGGTTTCCAGCCCGGTGCTTTAGTCTGTCAGTCAGAACGTCTGAAGTTGTTTATGTCTCTATTCAGGTCTTCACCACGACTGCCAGTGACTTTTAGAAAATATTCACATTGAAAACAATCTAGCCACAAAGATCTGGTCAAGAGTTAGAATGCTTCTTAAAATTGGGCCATGATTTCTAAATAATCTTGTACACTTGCAGTGTAACCTGTCAGTTCTAACTCCTATGGATGGAGGTTGGATCTACAGTGTGATGCACCTATTTTTGGTGTCTGTGAGTTCTTCCCCACAGATCCCTGTTTACCCCAGAGCCTGCTGGAAATTCTGTCAACGCTCAGAAGCGGTGTGTCGGAAAGACTCAAATATACACTCGCTCTCAAAAATAACAATTAGAAAGAGTAGCAGTAGCTTGTCATAATGCAAGTGTTGAATTGCTTTTGATCATTTCAGGGGCACGTACAAAAATGTACCTTGTGTTTCAATAGGTGCCAGAAAGGCACACACAAAATGTCTCTATTTCATGTCACATTCTCACTGAAACAGGTGTGCTGTGATATTACACCTGTTTCTGTGACAGGCTGAGGCTTTGTAACAGATGGACAGATCAATCTTGACATGTCAATACTTTTGAAACCCATGTAGCAGGAGGATGGTCCCTCGCACAAAAACTTCAAATGGAAATGCATTTAGTTT
>JAZGTJ010006136.1:3688-24423 GCA_036877575.1 Botia almorhae | reverse complement strand
CGCTTTTTTGATGTTTGATGTAATTATTTTGAAATCCATTTTTGCTTACCTTAATATTTAATTAAAATATCATTTCAAAATATAATTAAATCTTCCATTTTTGTAGAAAGGAGAGAGCCTGTCGTATGCTGAAGGCCGCCAGTGTTTGGCTGTTCGTCCTGCTGCGTGTGTGAGGTGAGGAGAACGCAGTTGTACCAAATGAGTCGAGTTCATTCGGAGCGATGGGGCGGAACCGTGCTATTGTTCTAATACATACTGGCTGCTGCCCTGAAACCACTGTCGTCAAAGCTCAGAGATACTGCAGACAGCGCTGCAACAGGGTCTCCCCGTCTGCTGATGGACAAACTAATTACGCATGAAATCAAATATGATTTGTTGAAGGGGGTTCGTGAAAAATGCAATCTTTATAGCTGTGCCTCAACACCTTCAGTCCATAGCTGCGTGCTAATGCAGCACAAGGACGCCAGGACTTATGGGTAATAGGATCGTAAGGGACGAATAAAAATACCCAACATATGCTGATTTTTACATTTCAAAGATGTTTGAGATCTCCCAAAAAACAATACTATACTATATTACAAGTAGTAATCAAATCAGTTTTCTGACTCTGCAGAAGATCTATCAATCCAAAATAAGAAAACAAGAAAACTTGATCACACACTCTCACTTATTTACTTCACTACTTGGTAGTATGCAAACATTAATGTGTTGGGGAAAATTAGCAGTAATCAAGGTATTTTGGGTAATTCAAAACAATTAAGTGTAATTTCAAGTCAACTGTGTCATAAATCGAATGTTTTTTATTGTTAAAATAATGCGTGTCTGAAAAAGACATTTAAGATTCAAGACGACTTCCTCACACATAAACAGATGCAGGAAACTGACAACAGAGAAAGAAAAAATACAGAGAAAGAAAAAATACAACAGAGAAAGAAAAAATACAACAGAGAAAGGAAACTTGTGAGGGAGACACTAGATTACTACTTTTTAAAGGAATGCAGTATGCAAAATATTTAAACATGCACTGACATGATATCTTGATAATCCAACATACTACTTTATAAAATGTTTCTCATTGCATACTGTATGCCATTTCCATACTTCGTGGCAGTACACTGTGCACAGTGTGCAGTATGCAGTACATATATTCTATTCTGAACAAAACCACAAGAGCGCTCACAGTCTCCCGGCAGTCTGATTCATACTGCAAGAACTCTCTCTATATATTCACAGGAGCTTGTTGTCACATTACATATGTGATTAGCAGCTAAGCTAGTACACAACCTGATGGCCAGAACAATTATAAACATGCACTGACTGGAACACAGAGACAAGATGTACACAAACCTTTTTCTGCCAAAATCATAACTCAAAATGCTGTTACTGTCATGTGGCAAAACTGATGTACCACAGTATATAACAAAAGCAGTGAGCACACATGGTCTGTGCTGCTAATGCAGGCAACTCAGGTTTGAGTCCTGTCAGGTCATTTCCTGTTCTACTTCTTGTTATTTCCTTCTCTCAACAATCACTATCAATAAAGAGAAATACATTCTAATATAAAAATACAGATATCCTGGTACACCTTTATCACACCTTATCAATTGTGTGCTGGACCACACATAAAGAAATCTGTGAAACTCGGTTCTGGAAGATCACAGAATTCCAAAACACACCAGGGACAGAATTCCCGGGAGACGGCCTGCACCCCACGGCACGGCTAAACATGAAGGTTCTGAGAAACTCTGATACACAAGCCTTCACGAAGCCCGTCCTGGTGTTTACTAGCAGTTATTTTCAAGGACACTATGATACAGAGTTACAATATCACAGCTGGAGCATAAATCAAAAGTAATCCAGCAGACAAACCTCTCTGTGTTCCCAAAAACACCGGCATTTGTAACTGCCACAATGCAGTAATGGATTTCATCGGGTTCGGAAAAGAAAGAGGAAACAATAGAACAGAATCCGACTTGGAATTGATAAGCGAGCATTCCCGATGAGTGAAAACATCCCGGTTATTATCTGTACGGCAAAGACACTTTTATATAAACAAATAAAAAGTGATGTATTCAACGCTCTGGTTGTAAACGCTGGACAATTTCTCATTATTACTCTGGATTTTTATTGCTCAATTTTAAGCCTCACTTTAGAACGTTTGTATTATAATAGACGTTCTAAAAGAACACCGAATTTAAATCTTATTTCAAAGCAGTCAGTCGCCTTTCTCACAATAGCCAGTTTATCACATCTAACTCTTCAATAAAAACAGGTTTCCTGATTTATGTCAATAATAAATATGATGCAGCTCACAAAATTCAGAATATTCGACATGCAAAAGTATTTCACAAACGGTCTTTACACACAGTCCTCAGTGTCAGAATGCACAACTAAATGTTGTATAGAGGTTCATTCTGCTCAGTTATCCAAACATCAACAACAATCATAAAGATTTTAACACTTTAAATGTACCTGTGAGATGTAAATCTCTAATTAAGTAAAACTAATGACAGGACACTGATTTGTTGATTTACCAGAAGATCTCAAGCCTCTTGTGTTGCTATGGTTACCCGTACAGATGTGAACATGTCTGTTGATCAGGTAAACAAAAAGCACACTCTGACTTGCACTCTGACTTGCATGTAAAATGAGGAATGAACGCTGTTAGCACTTCCAGAGACTCATGCCCAACCATTTGACTTCCTCTGAGGGGGTCAAATCCACTTTTTCAGTGTTGGCTGATACATAAAAGCTCCATTAATTACAAAAATAAACATGAGTATCAATCATCCAGCCAGTGGACGTCTGGCCCGTCTCCAGCAAGGTCACAGGAGATCTGCTGTACGTCTGAGGAGAAGCCGTTTGTATCAGTCAGACCGTGACGCTCCTCACCTGCTTATAAAGATGATGATTTATACTGCAGAGCTCAGACCAACTTCACACTTTTACTCCGAAACAATCCAACCAGCAGAAAACAAGCTTTCAAAACTCAGAGAGCCAATTACAGCCTGATGTCATAGAACCATTTTTTAAAAATACTTTTCTCTGTCGCTTTCCTGAAAACCTCCTCTAGGTGCCTCAAGAACCAAAAAAAACTGATACGCAGAACCTATAATGTGATCAAATAACTGCACAGCCAAATCTAGAACCCTAAACGGCAAAAAAGTGTATTTTTGAAACTAACCTGGCCCAATAGAATGTCTTTTCATGTTTTTAAATACATGGTCATTTTTTGTGATGTCTGGTGGCGTTTTGGCCAGTTGGTCAATTTCTGAATGATTCTGTTCTTTAAGAAGAATCTTTTTTATTTTAGAAAGCATAAACAGTCTAGCCTAAACAACATGCCTGATTCTGGATAATACGATGTTTTATAAGTCTGAGCATCTGTCACAGCCTGTCGTAAAAGCTGAGAGGAAATCATTACTGCTCATCAATGAATCCAAATGCACAGAACAAAGAGCTTGTGGCATTACGCTACATCCATAAATATACATACAAATACCAAAGTACGGCCTCTGCATTTTATGTCCTCTCTTCTTTATTTCTTCCCTGGAATATATTTCATGAGCGAGTCTCTCTGTCTTCACCTCGTCTTCCTGTTTTTCTTCTCATGCATGTCACCGAGCGCTCGTACCTTCAGCGCTTTGGCCAGATTTCAGGAGAGAGAGCTCCAGGGGGCAGACATTAGAATTTTATATCACTTCACGACAGGGGAGGGAGCGAGAAACATGCAGCTCCTCTGACAGTCATTGAGGGCCGTGAGGGGATGATGGGATACGTCTCACCTGAGAGGCATGCTCAAATGTGCTGTCGTGATAAGATAATTCCGCCACGCCGTATTTCCTGGCATGGCCGACAGGTTTATGTTTACCAGATTGGCCATGAGCATTACTGATAGAGACAAAGAGAAAAGGTTGAACGTGAGAAACGCAGGGCAATGTGTGCGTCTGTGAAAACTTCAGAAGTGATTCTGACGTCTCCAAATTAAACTAAACATAAACATTACATTCGCCAAACCTCTGTGGGTGAAACTCACCGAAAACAAATCCAGAACACATTTCCCTCCAAAATCACAAAACACGGCATTAAGAAAACAATAACTATTTTAAGACCACTGAGAGTTTTTGCATTTTTGCATCATTTATGTCAATTAGACACATCTTCTTCCCACCATTACTGTAACAGCGTAATAAAATCATTCATTTTATATCTTTATCATCACAGTAAAGATAATTGATACTTTTTTTTAAATTCATCTTATTTTGGAGGCAAGCATGTTTGTTTGTCATGAAAATGTGGTCACACTGCATAAGAAAGAAATCATAATAGATCCAGTGGTTCATTTTGCCGGAGCAAAATATGAATGAAACAAGAGAATGAAAGAAGCTCTGGGCAGAGCAGCAGCAGGCGAGCAGACATCAGACCTGTACTGCAGTTCCTGCAGTTACTGGATCATTTTCAGCTGCTCATCCTGTATGCTCCACTGACTACAGTGTGTCTATAGCATTTCCAATATTAATAAGAGAGAGAGCGCCGATGCCACTCAGATGCATATCCATCCTACTGAAGCCTTGTTAAATATTCATTGACAATTATTCCTCAGTGACTGAAGGCTAAGTGCTCGCTTCTGAGAGAGAGAGAGAGAGAGAGAGAGAGAGAGAATAAAGAGGCATGCAGTTATTAACGTGCATTTTTCCAGCATGTTCCTTAGCCGATGTCTGCTGATCAAAATCAAGCTCCTTCAGTTCCATTAGATTCTCACAGGGAGCATTTAGAAAATTGTCTTTTAAATGTGCCTTTTAAATTATAATAAATGAGGATACAGGTTTGCGGTAATGAGAATCATCACTATTAATATCACTCATTCATAAGATAAGGCATTTGAACAAACCCCAAACATTATTCTGTCACCACAATATTGTCACAGAGATTTGAAGGTGAGCTCTTCTGAGTAAGAACTCCCTAGCAACCACCCCAAACACCCTAGCAATGACCCAAAACACAAACTGACACATAACAACACCCTGGAAACCAAGACAACTCCCTGATCTACAGTGTATGTGAAGAGCAAATCCAAAATCTAAAAATGAACTTAGCTTCTACAAATTCTACAGGAAAATTATACACTATGATATTTTAAGAAAAGTCGAAGAGAAATGCATTTCAAGAACGGCACATCAAAATATCACAGTATGTCAGATCAGTTCAGCTTTAATCTCATTTCGACAGACAGAATTCCCTAAACATTCACAGTTGTGCAGCGCAGACGCTCCCAGACCGCGACCGAAATCACAGCGCGTGCTCTCCATCTGCATTGTGTCTCTTTCAGAAAAGCGCTCTGATTCCAGTCATTACAGCCTAAAGTGATGTTTGTTGCTTTATTTTCCAAGCAAGTTGGGTAATCTTTGATCCCACTGCCAAGTGTGGAATGCAGAATATAAATGAAAAAATAATAAAATCTGGTTTATATTCCAGACTTTCTCAGGCACGATACACATAGCCAAAGGACAGAGTATGAAAAAACAAATTAAGTCGCACGAGAGGAGAGTTTGGACGCGAGCAGGGGTTTATAGCTTCATACGTGTCTACAGCTGATTGGAAAAGCCTCATGTTTCCATGCATCCTTTATAAAAACAGAATTACAATATTGCAATTCATCTCCTGGTGAACTCTGAAATTAGGAGACAGTAAAAAGACGCATGAAATGGTGGATGTAGGAAACAAACGCAGAGCAGCTCATATCAACTGCGAGCAGGAAACAGAGACGCAGTTACGAGGTACAAATATCACATGGTCACTAATTCAAGCCATGCTAACAATATTCATTGCAAAGCACGCTGCTCGTACATCTCATCTGAAAGAAAAAATTAATATGAATTAAACCTTGCCTGCATATTAATTCATATCATTTGTGTGATTAAATATTTGAAACTGTCTGCAAAAAAAACGAGGCGCTATTAATTTTTTTCATAAAATATTCATTTCGATTGTCAAACTGCCGCTGGCGACGAGAAAAGAAAAAACACTTAAAGAGGCGTGTCAATTTAAAGTCACTTTATGAGTAACAGTTCGAGTGCTTTCGCATGCTAATATAAGCAGAAAGACATGAAATAACTGACTCCCTATTTGGTTCCTTGATTATGTTTCATTTCTCATGAAGAAGTTGATGAATACTTTTTCAAAGGGGTCGGATGAATATTAAGTCGTTGAGAATTACCACAGGTTCTGTTTAATCAAGCTCGCACGAGACGAATTTGCAAACATAGAAACGAGAGCATCACATTTACTAACGTGATTTCAACACCTGCACAATCTGTGCTTCTGACACGAGTGACACCTTAAATTCTGCCACCTGTTAGGCCAAGAGTGTCCAAACTCAGTCCTGGAGAGCCAGTGTCCTGCCGAGTTTAACACAACTGCTTGGAAGTTTCTAGAATGTCTGGTTCATATGTGGTTAACTGGGAGGGGAGCTAAACTTTTTTAAAGTTTTTATAAGTGATTAGACCTACAATCCATATCTGGCGCCCAGAACAGAGACATGAGGATGGGCTCTTTTTACCTGGAACATCTAGCAGGCACCCAGAACACTCTAGAAACTGCACAGCTTTGTGCCACCACGCGCTCAGAACGCTGCAGTTTTGCACAGGTAAGCACCAATGACATGTTCTTTGTCATTAATTGAATTAATTTAACTGATGTGTCTTGATCTGTGTAAAAGTTTGCCATCTATAAACTATAAACAGGAGAAAGATTTCAGGAACGAAGTGACAGGAAGGGTGAAATCGAACCGTGTTTGACGCAACACTTCCACCCTGACGTACACCCTTAAAAAATCTCAAATTACAGCATAGCAAACGTATAACTCTGTAAGGCTGCGATTAAATATAAATCAGACCCTAAAAAGTCCAATTTAAATTCCCAATTTCTAAACTAACCTTCAATTTGGGATGAACTCTAAATTTAAAGTCTGCGCTTGTAACACAGAGGTGGCCGGTCCTCTCTCTCCCAAAACTTCAGCTGCCACCGCCTGTAATTCATTTTTACCAGCAATAACCCGAGGTCACTTTTTAAGCATCAAGACTTTGATATACTTCAGACTGCTCCATATGCATAGCTGGATGGTGTAGTGTGGCATGGCTGCTTTTAACATATGCCAGCGAACAGAGCGGCCCTCCCTGTCCCTCCTCCACAGTGTGCACAGAGCAAGGGGTGAAATAAGTGCCCTGGGGCAGACAAGCTGTCTCCGAGGAGTCTCCGATAAGGGCCCTGCCTGCCTTATACATACATACATATGACAGGGGAGGAATATGACACAGACTGCTGGCAGGGACTCTGCGGCCTGCCCAGCCCCGGTGAGAGCGATGCAGATACTGCAAACTCTCCAGGCCATAGAGGAGGTCCCCAACACCACGATAAACTAGTAAAGAGGCTGCGGTGGAAATTCTGACCCAAAAAATACCAGTGAACGTTCGAGTGCTGTGACATGGTGGTTAACCCGAGGGTTCTTTTACAAGCTCGGTTACAGGATTAGATTAACTAGGGAGGAAAAAACATGGTCTAATCAGAGCCAGTGACTTTAAGCGTGTTTATACACTTTTGACGGCTTCAGGGGTCTGAGAGCGGTTTGTGAGAATTTAGACTGAATGTGAACGCTCCAAATGAACTCAGACCACTTTACAGTGAACTGAACTCAGACCATCTCCAGATTGTGAACATTTAAAGGGGAGCTGTGTTCCAGTGTGCCTGGCACACCAAGGTCACTCTGTTTTCATAAAAAGTTATTGTGGGCTTTACAGGTTACAAATGATGAAACAGTACAAAGAAAATGATGCCATGCCATGACACACAGGAGATGGGACAATTGTTCCACTTCTATGAAAGAATGTGGAGTAAATTTAAAAACACTTAACATCACAGGTCTACAGTTACTGATAAATAATGATTAATTACCAAAATATTTAAATGAACTGGGTTCCAAGAATAGTGTGAATGAAAAGTGGACCAACACTGACCCCTGCAAACTAACATCTGACAAGTAAATTTGTTTTAGTGACTCTGAAATCAAAACAAGACAGATTAAATAGTTTACAAGCAAGTACAGATGATCTGTGTATAATGCCGTCCCATTGGTGGATCAAATTTCCCCAAGACCAAGAACACAATAAACAGGTGTCAGAAAGCAACGTCACTGATTCAGTGTCAGTCTGTCAATATGACGGCACGCTGCACACTCCTGACCAACACACATCACATGTTACCAATGAATCCCTGCACACACGTGAGACACATAATGTTCCCATGCAGTCGATCCCCCCGCCGCGTCTGCAGATATCTCCTGACATTTAGCCGATTTACACAAAGTCCTGTGTGTTTTGCTGCGGTATATCAGATGCGATACAGATATGAGAGAAGATCTAGCAAAGACACAGTGGGATTTGAGCGGAATGATTTTCTTATCCAGGAAGCATGTTATTGAGAGAAGACTGTTGGTGTGTTAATGACTCGCCCCCCTCGTTGCTCTGATCTTCCCTACAGTTTAATTAGTGGCGAATAACTAAACTAGACATCATTCCCTGAGGATTACCGTTTGACCAGCATCCAGCCATGTTAAAACTTTATGATCTTGAGAAAATAATTCAGACGGCACGATATGACGGAAAGACGCGGGTGCGAGCATATGTTTCCAGCTATAATAACAAACCGTTATGGCTGTCGAGAGAGACGCGGTCTGCTTATACACACCTTAATGGCATTCTGGGGACAGACTGTGTGTCTGGGCGCGCCGGTATATATTACTCCTCTGACGGCGAGCATTGCTCATTTGCGGCCCATTTTTTAAGCAAAGCAAATTAACGACTGCAAACGACACCTGTTGTAGTGAAGCATCAGGAATTAATAGCGAAAAGGAGGGTTGTCATTGAAAATATGCAACCTGACAGCACTTTCCAAATACTGTTTAGTCAGTGAAACGGGTTTAAACAAAGTGAGATGAATCCCCTGGGCCTCCATCACGATGAATCTACAGGCCACGCGGTGACCAGACAGACTTTCCAAAGCATTTGAGTTATTTTGACCTGCATGAACCACACAATACACTTGTCTGACAGACGTACAGACAAACACAAACTATCAATTATTAAAGTTGATTATTAATGCCAGTTAAAACATTATTCTTACCTAAAAAAATCAATTCAAACTCTTTAAGGCCAAATAACACCACTGAGAAACAATTAAGTTTTGTAACAACACAATCTTTACACCTGTTTTTTAATGTTCAGGGACACCTCTCACACCATCAACACCTCAACAAACACAAAAAAACAAAAAAACACAATGACCTGATGAAACTGTGGCCCGCACCTCACACAGAGCTCTTGTGTGAAGACTAGGAATACAGCACACAGATCACATGCACTTTTATCATGTATTTGTGGAGCTGAAGAATCTCAGGTTCACTAATACTACCATTCCTGTTCCACAGAAGCCCCGCCCTGATTCTGACCGAGAGAGATTTGTGGCTCCTTGCGTGACCTTCCCACAATCCTCTGGCCTGTCTCTAATGAGGCGCTGCATGCGATCATCATTAACACCTCTCAGATAATGAATCACTCATCCCTTTCTCTGCTAATTCGCTGTAACCAAGCGGCTAATGGCTGTCAGCGCTGACTGATCACACTGATTGTGGTGATTTCTAATTGCAACAAAACAATTTAAAAGCAGCCCGATTACTTATGTCGGCGCCCACAAATGGGAAAACAACAAGTATCTAGTTCACACCAGGTATGCTTGAAACACTATACTACATACTTTCTTTTAAAGTAGCATGCGGTATGAATGACAGCAGTATGAACAACCACAATACTAACTGTACAAACACAATCTACTGCAGTATACTAACTATACTATAATACACTACTGCACTTCATAACATTGCTTTCTAGTTTGAGTATTCTATAGCAATACTGGCTAAACCAATGTCATGAGGCTGGGGGGGGACTACCACTAATTAACCAATGACAGAATTGTTCAATAATCCTGATTGAAAACAATTATTCAATTTCCATGACGCTCTGGAGGCAGAATTACACACCACGCTTTGACAGATTTTTACACAAAACTGGATTACAAAAATGCCAAAACAACTACAGAGATGATAACTAGACCCGAGTCACTGAACGGAGTTAGGTGTCATCTGACAGCAGTGTGCTAGGACGAGCATCAGTGATTCTGCACACCATAAAATAAACAACTTCAAATCACACCGCTTGTTGAACAGGTGTGATATTACATTTCTTAATGAGAAGTCTGAGCCAAAACTCCCTTTAATATATGCAACTATATGTAGAGAGCTCTGCGCACGCAAACGCCTAACTAACCCTGAAACAAAAATGTTAAAACACCTTAGCAACCACACCGGCAACCATCTGCAGCACTGGCATTTTCTTCAGAGGATGTAAAATTCTAGTGTTTTGCGTATTTTAAAAAACGATAAACTACATAGAATATATACAGCACAGTATGCAGTAAGCAGTGTGTTTGTACTCTGTTCTAAACATACTTATTGGCTGCAGTTTCAGCAGCTGAAGAAAAATGAAAAACAGAGGAGAGAGAGTGAGAGAGCAAGAAAGCGAGCAAGAGACAGCGAGACAGAGACAGTGAGAAAGAGATAGAGAGAAAGAGAGAGAGAGAAAGCCAGGCGTTGTGGTTTTCTACAGATGAAGCAGGAGAGATTACAGACAGCAGACGCAGTAAAGATTGCGCCCTGGTGATGCGGACGCTCCCGGGGGAAATCCAGCCGAGATCAGGCTGTTCCTAAAGCTGCTGCTGTCACACGCTTTGCAGAAACACAAACATGTCGTGCTGTTCCTGCCAGGCCTCACTCTCTCCGCCCTACACACAAACACAGCAGCTAATTGGAGTGCAATTAGCCAATCACAATTGACAATTAAACAATAAGAAATTGGTCTCTGAAATAACTGCGGCTGCAATTACACATTAAGAGTGAAGCATAAATTGAGTCTTGTGTGTTGCCACTAAAGCATAATTGTGTGTGTGTGCACGCTATCAAATTTCGTGGACGTAATTTATGGACGGTAAATTCTCATTCATATCGCGCACATCGCTTGTCTCCTCCTCAGGTTCCTCTGTAAGAGCAACATCTTACTAAAGACTCTTTTCTAGAGCCGGTTCTTATGGAAATACGCGAGTCTTGGCCCCATGTTTGTTTATTTTGACGATGGCGCAGACGACGGCCGCGAGCTGCCGGGGAGGAAGTGAGAGTCACAGACAGATGGAAAGATTCAGGCTTTGGAAGCAGAGCGTTGAGGGCTGACGATGCGAGCGGCGTTACCTCAGGGCTGTCGTGATGATGGTGGATGTCCTGTTCCTCACTCCTCTCACCGGACAGGATGTGGGTTCTGATGGTGTCCAGTGTGCACAGCAGCCAGCTGTGCTGACGGCGAATCTGCCTCTGTAAGTCTTGCCACTGGTAAGTGATCATATGAAGCATGTCCCGCAACCCTGTACACACACACACACACACACACACACACACACACAGTCATGTTTATACAAAAAACATTTCTGCCAAGAATTAAGCAGTTTATATGTTAAATATTTGTTAGCTTATGTCTAAAGCTGACCTGAATGGACATGAGTTTCCCTAATGTGTGTTTAGTTTTTAAACACTTACACAAAATAAGAAAATGAAAAATAACTATTTTTAACATGATAACTAGTATAACTGAACATACAACAGTGAAGCATACTACATTTACGGTTATATACTCCGTACTGTTTTATAAGCTAGGCAGTATACAGTACATAGAGTATGCAGTACACTAGAAGTGCACTTTAAACACAGCCAATGTGACATGCTGTGTGCATGTAGTCCACAGATAATGTCAGCCAATGGGAGAAAACACCCACTGTAAGCCCACAGTGAGCAGCAGATGACGTCCAGTCAGCCCATCACACACACACACACATCCTACAGTTGTTTTAATGAGTGTTTAATGTGCTGCGATTTAACCATTTATCATGGCTCACCCTTAATGATCACACACACACACACACACACACAGAGCTTTCGTTTTTAACCCCCACACTCAAACACCACCAATATTAACACTCATAACATTATCATAATCACCATCACCATCATCATCATCTCAATCATAAACATTATGCTAAAAAACACAATATTGAACAAGTTCATCATAATATCTTTCTATATACCAGCTAATCAGCAAACCAGGGGAAAAAACAAGTGTTTGATCTTGCAGCCACTTGGTGACCTGAGCTGGACTGAGAGTGTGTTTTTGCATCTGATGAGGGTCTGAGTGTTCGGTTAATCCTCGAGTATTACCACTGGTTTCTATATTCTAAACTCATCATGTATCCGCCACATTGCTGCCAACCACAATCAGCATCTCGGCCTGGAATCCTATTTGTTCACAGTAATTAAAAAGCATAAATTAAGATAAAGGCAGTGGAGGAGGAAGAAGCCGGGCTGTGGGATTGTGACCCTGCATTGTGTCGGGATCAGGCCTCTGTCCACAGCCGACGGCGTTCCGAGATGAAGCTGCTACTTATACCTGTGGAGTGATGCTGTCTGCTGTGTTGCTAAGATACGGGGCAATACTGGTCAAGGTGAGATGCTGGATTTGCTTCTAATTACAATACTGAACACATCCATTAAAGAGGTCATATCATGGACAACACATTGGTCTTGTTTTGTTTTTAAATAAGTTTTATACTTCACACAGACATAGTTTAACGTTTACAGGCAAAGCCCTGACATCACAACCATTTTAACATATGGTCATATTAATGGTACAGTAAGACATGTCTGAGAAATGCTGTTGACTTAAAGTTGGCACCCAAACAGACACACCCCTCCCTTTATTTCTCCCCCCTTAGTTACTCTACGCAACACGTACAGTAAAATATCCACTTTTAGAAGCTCCAGCAGGTCAGGTATATGATATAGGTGTGAAGGTGCATGTTTGTATTTGTAGAGTTGTCGGGGGTTGTTGTCATGCTGTGGCACTACAGGACAGATCTGTCAGGGCATTAGAAGAACCTGCTCTGCCTCTGTGAACCATCTGCATATTTAATGGTAGCCAGCTTTACCCAGCAGAGACGAGACACAGCAGCAGGGAGGTGAGCTTAGTGGATTTGTGCATTTGCAGAGCTCTCTGTAAGTCTCTTCAGGTGAATAATCAGAGAGAGAAAGAGAGAGAGATTGTGTGGAGGGTCTGCACTGGCCTCTGCCGCCTCAGCCTGCTGTTCTTAATTCCGGTGCTCCTCATGGACGCCGCGTAATGTTGGGCCGACTCGCGTTCCCGCACCTCTCTCTACACTTCATCCCAGAACTCTATTCAGCACCCGACGCTGCGTTTGTAATGCATGTGAATAGACGTGCGCTCGCCAGTTCTGAAGCGCTTACTTGAGGATTTAAAAATTCTGAAGGTCACTATGTTAATACAAACATTAATAATAAATGTGTGGCCGAACTGTACCTGATTTGTGGGTGGTGATGAGTTCCAGGAGCTGTCGTCCCTCCTCCAGGAGACTGTCTTTCAGAGCGCTGTGACTGTGCACGTTGAGTTTGAAACTCTATTATCACACACACAAAACACAAAGTGTGACACCTCAGCTCACGAGAAATAACGTCAGGCTGACTTTTCATCTTCTCATCATCTGTTCTCTACAAACGTTCTTCAGATCTTCTGCTTCAAGAACATTCTCACACATATTCTTTATAGGTATTTTCACATACATTTTCTGTATTCATTTATATGAAGTATCAAAACTATTGCATTGTTTCAAATAATATGAAAAATAAACATATCAAGCTACAGAATTGATGTAGTTAATACGGCTGCAGAAATCAGGTGAAAAATGTTTGTGCTCAAACTCAAACGTTTTGATTGAAACTTAAGAGGACACACACAGACACTACCAAGACCTAAACCTGAGACGTCTCCATTTGTTCTCCATTTCATTTCAATGACTAGCAGAAACAAGATATAAGGAGAGCTCGCACTGGATTCTACAGGATCCAGTGGGACCCATGAAATCTGTTTTCATAAACCTGTTGTCTGGTTTCACCCACAGCCCCGAAACAAACACTCATAAGTCTAAGTGCTTTGGCACAGCGGGGTGAGAATGTACATAATTTCCTGGCACACAACCTTTAAACACCCTTCAGTACAGTTCTTGATTTCAAGCGAATTACTCACTCATCCTCAGAGGAATGCAGCTCATCTCTCTGTATTTGTCCGAGCTGATCTGCTATCTGTGCGCTGCTGAATTATTAACAAACGACAGCCGTCCCTCTAATTCATCATCCGCGGCATAAACTAATATTCAAATGACGTTATAAAACTGAAGCCATTTTCTCCCACAGTTCTGCCCTCCAGAAAATGACCTCAGGAGCTCACTTTACTGAACACCGCCTGTCTCACTCCATGGCTCTGTGCCTCAATGGCTCCAAAATCTACAGAGCTACCCTACATAGACAACTGTCTGTTAAGAACACTTGATTTCAGTTCGTCAATAATGTCTATCCCCAACATTATACTTGAAGCAACAGCATGCACAAGTGAGTAAAAATCTAACATTTAAAAACAACATTTCTTTTCATCCACAATCTTGGATGTAGTTGCAGTGCATTGTGGGATTGCCTTCTCTGTATAACACACATGCCATGCTACCTTAGAAACTGGCTACAAAAAGCTACCTTACGTGACGACACAATTTTGCTGCCTACCTCAGGAGTGACTATGAAGCTCTAAAAAGCTGCTTATGTAGGCAGCTTACTAGTTTATGAAACAAAGCCTGCTTCTGTCTCTCTCACACAACAGTGTGTGTGGTGCTCAGTGGCTCAGAGGATCAATCAGTCGAGGATTCTCAACTCTCAGCCATGTGTGCGTCTCCCAGCAGGCCGGCCATTTATTCTGATGTCTCCATTTCAACTATAACCTTTTCTCCCCTCACTAAACCCCACCCAGCACTCTTTCTGTTCCCCTTCTGGCCGTCCAGTGGGTGCAACAGCGCTGATAAAAACTTTCATGTTGATTGGTTGTGATAATACCCTGCACTCTCGAGCGAAGGGCTCTCCAGTTGCTAAGTGTAATCAAAGAGTAGAGAGCATTAGCCTGGGTTCGAGAGGAAGGGAGGTGTGGGATGTGCTTTTGAAGATGGGGAAGACGCGGGGGGGGGGCGACAGGGGGAATGAGGAGGGTGGTGGGCCGCGTTTGAGGCGCCTAGAGCCATCCTCACCATCGATTCTCACCTCTTCAGATCTCCCTCTGCCCTGTTTCATGCTATTACTGAGTGTTCTGATCTGACCGGTGTTAGCAGGGCAGCGGGAGTCCGTCCTCACCTTCAGCTGTCTATCTGATGGACCGCCTGTCTACCTGACGGAGAGATGCATGTCTCGCTGCAGTGTGAACATTCTGTCCTGTTTGTTCACACTTCCTGTTAAATATTGCTACATTAAAGCAAAAATTAAAACAAACAATAAACAAAATGGACTTACTGGCTCCTGGTTTACGGAAAACAAGCACATGTTTGTATTTGTAATCTTTAATCAAAGTTGAATAACTCATTCCTCTGAAATAATGTTCACAAAGGCTGTGCAGGTTATTGCTGTTGACCAATCACAATTAAAAACAAAAATTACATTCGAGCATTGATCTCCAATAGATAATATCAATTTATATCAACTAAAAATACAAAACACTTTTGAATTTTAAGATAACTGGATACCATTAAATTAAACACAACGTACTGAGGCCACACGTGACAATGCAGCGCGCTACTATTTAAACCTTTCCTTACACACTTATTTATTACACGCAGTATACTGTCTCAAAAATGACCATCACACATACTGAACAGAGGCTCCAGGTTTTGAGTCTGCCTGAGACGGGAACGAGGCGCTCAACTCGGCTCCATCAGAACGCGTAAGCCAGACGAGACGTGTGATGGATCGGCAGGTGAGAGAATTTATCACTCATGACAGACACGAGAGAAAGTGAGGAGAGCTTATTTATGGCCTGGGATACAGGCTGAAATTGATATCCTTTACAGAGCTAAACGCCTTTCAAATGAGTAAACAAACCAAAGCAAAAAAAGGCAGAATAAACAGATATCTATCACTCACATCATCAACAAAATACCTTTTAAAAATCAAACAAAAGCAGGCGAGTGGTAGGCCAGGACGTCCTCGCACTGTATTCAACAGCATAAGAGCCCAACTGTAATAAACCAATCAGCCATAACTGAGAGTGTATCAATATCTCACAATCTCATTCAAATCCTGCAGACGAGATTCTGTGTAACAATACTGCACTTCCAACTCAAGGCTGAGTGGGAGCAACAACACAGCACGCATCATGTTTTATGAAATGACATACATCTGATGTCAAATATCTGGTTAGCGAAACCGTTGGCAGCTCATAGAAACACACACACATTCCTCTGGAGGTGTGTAAAATGAGCCGGCATTCACTTCATCATCACGTTTAACTCGAGAACCTGAATCAGAGAGAAAGTCTGATGTGTTCAAGAAAATCTCACGTTTCCAGACCACAAAGCTGAAATATGTGTTTTAAAGTTGATTCCTCTGGCAGATGTTCCAAATGTGTGTTCTTCTCATCTAAGGTGATATGTGCTTTGTTCTGCTAGCTCTCAGTGTGTGTGATGCATGTGTGTGTAAGCAGACAGACGGGACGCTGTGTTACCGCTCCACTCTGAGCTGGAGCTCCCTGGCCAGGATCAGACGTGAGGATCAGACGTGAGGGCAGTCAGGTTATCAGTTACTTGACATCAATAGATGTGCCACAGCAACCAGTGGACCACGAACCTCCACCTGTTCTAATCCCCAAATCAGAGAGAGAGAGAGGCAGGAGAAAATCAGCTAGACGATGGTGTGTCTGCGCTGTGTTTGATGGATTCTGTGGATTCTGTGGTGGGCAGACAGCAGGCGGCCAACTGGTCTCTCCTGGATCAGACGGGTCAGGCAGGGGTACGAGTGAGTTTATAGAAAGATGTGTTTATGTGGCAGAGACGAAGCTGTGCTGTTATTAAAAACTTTTGTGCAGAAACCAACAGTGACTCTGGCTGCATCCAGATGCGTACACTATGTGTACTACATAATGTTCAAGATTAAAATGAGTGTGTTCCAAATGATAGTACATTAAAACACACTTATACAATATACATAGTATACAAATTGAAAATACTAGCCAAGAATCCATCTCGAGACAATATTACCCACAATCCCTTGAGCCACAGAAGAGCAAGAGATTAAGGGCTTCTGTTTGTTTTCAGCTGGTGAGGGCTCGAACAGATCTCTCCTGCAGTTACATTGACTTCCACGGATGCTGTCAGTCAGCACAAACTAATCTGAGGATGTTACACAATTTACCTGTTTTGTAATGGACGAGTAGAGAATGACTTTAATGTTTGTTTGGAGGAAGCCACGGCACGACTCAGTATCTGTGTGACTGGGGTCTCTTGTTTCTGTGTCTCATTTGCCAGTGGACGCTGGAGAGTGAGTGTGTGTGTGTGTGTGTGTGTGTGTGTGTGTGTGTGTGTGTGTCTCGTTAATGTGATTCAGAGACCTGGATCCACCACCCAGTGCAATCAATAGCTGTTTCATTTCACAATCTCTCAATGCCTTATAAAGAAAGCCCACTCTCTCTCCCTCTCTCTCTCTCTCTCTCGCTCTCTCCCTGCAACAGTCAACCTTCTTATGGCTCTCTCATGGGTACCGGAAAGATCTGTGCTCACAGACACACACACACATACACAAACACACACGCTCCCCACCTGCCAGCTGGTCTTAAGACTCGCACATTAAACCTGTGAGCACATCCTGAAGCCCTGACGCTGGATGAGACGCACGGAGCGTGTGACCCCCCCTCTGAATCAATAACAATGAGTGAAGCCCAGCACAATAAAAAACACAATGTGATTTTCCAAACACGACACGCCACTGATACACAATCACTGCTGTCTAGGAGAAATAATGAAGCTATTCAAAACATTCACAGCACAAAATACAACACATTGAGATTTAAAAGAGAGCAAATGGAGACTAAACCTTCTTCATCTTTCCAGATGATTCTCCTCTTGAGTTTCAGTGGAGAACTCGTCCAGCAGTGGCCAACACCAGATGCTCATTTGTTCAGTTTATGTGAGATGTGAGTTATATGGTGAAGGATTGTGATGGACTGATGTTTACTTACGAGGTGTGTTTCCAGGTACAGTTTAAGACAGTCGATGTCTGCACGAGGTGGAGTCCAGTTCTCTGTGGTTTCTACAGCGTCTCTCAGCCAGCAGATAAATTCATCCAGTTTACTGACAAAACCCTGTAAAATCACACAGACAAAAAAAACACACACAGACATATGAACACGTTCACACACGGCAGGTCATTGTTCTGACTGAAACAACTGTTTAAACATCTCTCACATCACATGATACTGTGTCTGAAAACAGTGAAACCAGCAGTGTTAGGGATCAGAACCAACAAATACGTGTTAGAGCAACAAACAAGCAGAAGTTCACACAAGTGTTGTGATAAGGTTTGATGAAGTGATAAAAGTTGTGCAGCATTTGTGAGAAGCACACAGCGCTTGAGGCGACGTCACACTGAAACGCCCCTTGTGTCTGAACCGCTTTCAGTAGAAGGTCAGTCCGTGTGTGCGGTGTGTACATACTGCCACCTGCTGGACACATACTAGCACAACTGAAATGATTCACGTTAACTTCTCTGCTTTACAAATGAACAAAGATCAGTTAATTCAGAGCAAGTACATGACAGATCAGTCTTCAACACAATCTTCTTATCATACCAACGATACGTTTATAATAATAATGATTTATAATGTAAGATGTCGGGTCTGGTCTCAAACAGAGATGGCGACAGAGAGGCAAAGATTAATGAGCGCTGCTTTAACTTCATTCCTTCTGTGAATTGCAAGAAAAGAATTTTGTAATGAATATTCTTGTTTCTTTTTTACGTAGTCAGTGACCGGAGTCTCTTCCTCTCCAGAAAGAACAAACAGAAGCAAGAAATCAGGGCATCATTTATTATCAGCAGTGTAAATAAATAAGGCATTGCTCATCTGATCTGAAGTGATGGTCTGATGTCATGACAAACATCTGTCATTCAGTCTTTAATGAACAGATGCAGGCCGTCACCTGAATACAACATGAGGATGTTTCCCTCTCTCTCTTCACTGCAGCTCTTCCTGCTCATTATCTAACATTGGCAAAAACCAAAGATATTGATACAAATGACCTCTGCGCAGACGCTGGCTAAGATTCCCAGAATGTATTGACTGTTTGGCCTTCACCAGCGAGGCAGAGGAGCTTTGAAGTGGGTGAGGTTGGCTGTGCTTTTAAAGCTAAACGCTGGCGAGGTAAAGAGATGTGTGTAAACACCATTTCAAAACCTGGAGCAGACGGAAACCGGTTTCTAATCCAGATCAGACCCGCACCTCCTCTGTGCTCCTCTAGAATGACTGTGAATGTGGAAGGAGGCCCTTAATCTCCAAAAATCATTACAAAACTTGTGTGTCGTTACAAGCCTTTTGAAGCCAGACCGATGTAAGATTTTTAGATGAATTATAAATAATATATATTATAAACAATATTATATCATTTTATTTATATAAATATATCTAAACGTCTGCCTCATTGAATGGTTTTAGAAGCCTTAAAATACAGAGCACAAAACAAGATTTTCATGTTCTTAAAGCTTAACAGAACTGATTCTTCACAAGATTATTGTGTTTTTAATAAATAAACAGCATGTGCCTTTAAAAACTACAGTAGAGCCAGTACAAAAACTACAATCTTCTTTTTAGATTGAAGAAATTAAGACAGTCAATGGTTTTTGCATGGTTTGCAGCTGGTCCAGGCTGCTGACCACCTAAACCAAACAGTGGGCAACCCAGACAGAGCTGGTAGACCTCTTCAGACCAGATAAACCACCATGTTGTAAAGACCAGCGTAATCAGATCTAACCTTTATTCCAGAAAGAAACATTGTCAGACGAATGTGTCTCATCATGGCTCTGAATCATCATACAGAGCAAAGAAAATCCTGCAAGACTGAGGCAGTCAATGCAGATCAATAGATGCTGCTGCTAAATGATTCTCCTGCTGGGGACGATCCGCTCTCATCTCACACACTCATGCAGCTCTACAGCAGATGAATATGTAGCCGCCGGTCACAACATTAACAGAGCATGTCACAGACCTGTTTGTGTGTGTATTACAGAAAGAGAGAGAATAAGAGCCTCATGCCCCAAAGAAATACAGACAGAGAGAGAGAGGGGGATGAGGGGAGAGAGAGAGGAAAAGAGAGAGAAGCAGCAGGAGAAGAGGAAGACGGCTCGGTGGCTTCACACATGAGCAGGCCTCTGAGACGCCCCCAGAAAGAGGCTTCAGCTGCCAGCTGTCTGTTGCTATGAGAATGAAGTCATCTCCAGCAGCTGAATACTAATGTAATCAATCACCTCCCCTGTGACACACATCATCTCAGGTGGATGTGACTGCCTGCCTCCTCCCGGTCCAGTGCGCTTACTGCACACACACACACACACACTCACAGACACACACACACTCACAGACACACACACACTCACAGACACACACACACTCACAAACACACACACACTCACAGACACACACACTCACAGACACACACTC